>NDGN011545552.1:0-22856 GCA_002564285.1 Tympanoctomys barrerae | reverse complement strand
TGTTTAGTTCCATTATTTGAATATTATAGGTGTGTTAACTCAGCAAAATACTCTAAAAGAGTCTACTAGTCCATAATAGAGAAGTTTAACTGTTTTATGTTTTTAGAGGCATTAGTTTACTGTCATCTGGCTCCAAGGCAGAAATGGCACGGCAGAAAGGCACAGTGGTGCCAAGCTGCTTAGTTTTTGTAGCCAGAAAGGACAGCATTTGAACTGTGCCAGAGAGCAAGGGGCTCAGGACACATATAGCAGTCCTGGCTAAAGCTGCACAAACCACCCAGACACACGAGAATTGTGCTTCACCAATTCCTTAAGTGGCTTCGATGCTAGATGGAAAGTTGACAATCCAGCTTAACTGGATTATCTCAAAGGTCATTTAGAAATGCAGGAATGGCGTATTACCTCCAAGCAGAAGAACAGGAAATAGTAGGCAAGATGCCACATTATAATATACTAAAAAAACAGAAGACAAAAGATTATATACACCAAATAAAAGCAGCAACCAATGTTAGACTTCTAGTTTTCCAAGATAGATGACAGATAATAGGTTTCCAGTAAGAGAAATATTGTGTGCACCCAGGAAGCAATGGGCATTTCTTCTGCTTTTATTGATCTGATGTTCACACCTAGAAACAAGACTCATCTTAGGTGTCTCAAGGTAAAATCAAAGTTAAAGCATTACTCGGGATGTTAAATTTTTACCTGCTGCACAAGAACTTAGATGGTTTTGCTTCCCACATATACTCCTATTTTCCTTTTCATTATGGATTTCATTACAGGTGTACAACCCACTAAGAACATTGCCAAAGGATATCATTATTATCTGATGCCTTACAACTCCAATTAAATTAGTCACTTGAAGAATAATGAAGCAGTTGGGGAAATTCCCTGATACTAAATGACTCTTGCGTTTTCAATAGTCTCGGTTAGTTCAGCTTTGCACAGGGAACAGCTGGAGAGGTAAAGATGCAAAGATGTGGCGATTGCACAGCCAAGAGACCAGAGGGAAATCTAGATGAAACACATGCAATTTCTGTTCACCCTCAGGGCCAGCCAATGGGAAATGCACCCTTCACTCCTGAGAATGAAGGAAGTGATAGTATGAAGAAAGTGAAAGGATGGACACCTGGAGCCATCCTATAAGATTGCCTTGAACTTTCTCATTACTCAGAGTTGCTCTTGCTGATTCAGAAACCTGTTCAGCTTGCTTCCTTGGAACTGCTATTGAATAAATGTGTGACATGAGTTAGGCAATGGCCCCAGATAATTGAGAGTTCATGTCATGCCAGGGAAACTAGCATAGCAGAAAGTAAAGCAGGTGTGGAGCTCAAGCATGTGAACTGTAACTAAGTGTTCAAAACTCCATTCTTAGTTAATTCTCATTTTTTTCCCTTGATAAACTGAGTAGATATTCACTAATACTATGGCATTTAAAACATCTTTTCAGAAAAGGTCAAAATTCCCAGCAGAAACTTTACAAATAACTTGGTTGAAGTTAGGGGAATAGTTGAAGAAAAAAGTTCAGGAGGCCAGGCTTCAGCTTTTTTTTTCAACCATAAAGGAAAACTGCCTTCAGGAACAAACTGAACTCATTTAGCAATTCAGAAATAGAGTCATGAAAGTTTCTATGCTCTGGAGTTCACCCAATGCATGCTGGGAAGTTACACCCCTACTTCACAATTGAAATGAATGAGATTTGGTTCTGTCTCCTTTTTCATCTTTTCCTTTTGAGAAAGAGCTTAGGGAGAGATAATAGAGACCTAGAGCCATCTCTAGGGCAGAACCCATCAGATTAATTTGCTCTTATGGAGCTCTTCTCAATTACAGGAAGTAGACTATGACTCACAAAGAGAGATGGAAGAACACAGGAACAAAAATGCACGAGGAAGACTATCACACATGTCTGACTTTAGCACCTCAGGTGAAATATCTCTCGCCAATTATATACTTCTGCGCTTTGACTCTTTCTCTCCTTTAAATCACTTTAAATGTTTTCTCCTTTCAATTCCTCTCAAACACAGCAGGAGAATCAGAAATGTACGTGGTATCACTGTGACACTGGGGATCTCCTTGCCTGCTAATCTCGCTCATGGCTCCCGAAAGATGCAAGCTACTGTTCCACTATCCTGTCATCTCTTTCCTTCTCCAATTTTTCTGAGAAAGCCTCCATGTTATTTGGCATTCAGAAGCCATTTTGATTCCATTCAAGGATGCTATGCAAACTACAAATATTAATGCCCTAGAAAGAAAAAAAAAAAACACCTCTACCTAGATCTCTGTCCCAAAGAGCTACAATCTAGCAGGAACACCAGTGTGTCCAGGGCAGGATGCTCTGGCGCATAGCACGATGCCAGCCCCCACTCCCAAGGCTTTCATGTCTGCAGAGATGTTCTTTAAGAAGACTGGATTATGAGAGCCATGGCTGACTAGCTATTGGGTGGTGGTCAGATATAGAGAACGCTGCTGGATTCCATGGAAGGGGATATCTGCCTCCCTGGACGATCCTTCTACTCTAGTTTCCAGCCATCATGAGCTGAACAGACCTATTTTTTAAAATTAATTTTAATGAGAAATAAATAACAATGAGACAGCTTCAAAACAGGTTAGGACAGTTACAATAATTAATACATTGCACATTGTCTTCACAGTAGTTATTCAGAGTACAAGATACAGACATGATATCTTGTCTAAACACTTTTAATACAAATCTTTCTTCTCATTGAACTAAGAGAAAGTAGCTGGGGGATATATATATTCACTATGAAATGGTCCTTCATTTCTATCTCTGCAGACATGAAAGCCTTGTGTCTTTCATGGGGGCCAGCATCTAGCTATGCACCAGAGCACCCTGCTCTGTACACACTGGTGCTCCTACTAGATTGTAGCTCTCGAGGACAGAGATCTAGGTAGAAATGCTTTTTGCTTTCTAGGGCATTAATATTATGGATGATTTGACTATGTTAGGTTATTTTGCTGAATTCAAACACCTACAGTATTCGGATGTCAGTGGAACACCCATCTCTGAGTTGAACAGATCTATCTCCTCCCCCAAGGCCTTTCCACTATGCCATCCTGCCCTGGAGCTAGCCAACTGCGGATGAAAAACAAAAGCCAAAACTCTTATCCTCTTTAAGTTGGGTGGTGAGATTTTGTGCTTCAGGCAAGGAGGGGACTATGACAGAGTTCTACCCACTTTATCCATGTTGGAGCCTTTGATTCCCCCTTCTATAAATAGGTGAGGGCACAGGGCTCAGGGACAAAAGAGTATACCATTCTTTTCCAGATGTTCCTTTGTTTGTTTGTTTTGTTTTGTTTAAAGAATATTAAATAGTAATAAAAATAGCATTAGAAATGGTACAAAATTTCACTAAACAAAGTAATAGGAAATCAATAATGATTGCTGTATTGCATGAAGTTATCTTCAAGTTAGTTGTTTAAGTTACGAGATTTAGATATGCAAAATTGGTTTTTATAAGAAATTAAAAAGATAAAAATAAAAAAGAAGGCATTTTTAAGCATTAACTCCTCCTTTTAAAAGACTAAAAGAAATCAGCAGTACGATTATCCAAACTATTCCTGCAATAAATGTCTCTTTTTCCTTTCTTTCTTTCTTTTTTTTCGTTCTTTTCCTCACCCCAGTTTTTTCCTTCACAATGAACAGATCCTTTCCCTTTCACAGTATCTGTTGTTTTCTTCACACTATATTTACTCTTTTAGATTCTCACACTAGTGAGACAATACAATGCACATGTGGGTCTCATTTATTTTACTTATCAATAGTCTCTTATTGGATCCAGTCTCTTGTTGCATCCATTTATCTACAAAAGTCCCCATTTGAACAAGTATGAAGAGATAAAGAAGGTCACTACATACTTTTCCTAAATGTTAAAAACAACTTTAGAACAAACTGGAAACATTTACATTGGTTTTTATAGACAGAAAAGTATTAACTCTAAACATGCTGTCTATACTCTAAGCAAAGTATGAACTGCTGTTCATTGTGAGCTCTAAACTGCACAAGAACTGCAAATGGAGACACATGCCAAGCAACACAGTTTCATGAAAATACCAAAATTTCAGGGGCTGATATCTCACTTTCCAGCAACTCAGCCTATGAGGTAGCCCAGATTGTTTTTCTTTCTTTCTTTTTGTTTTTCTACTGCATTTAGGACAGGGTCTACAGAACTTCACTACATAGATCAGACACATAGTGATGCTCCTGTTTTCAGCCTCCCAAGCACTGGGATTACAGATGTACACCACCACACCTAGTCTCTATCTCTGTCTCAGCACACCCCAGGGGCAGGGCCAGCACAACACACCAGGGATCAAAACCTGGTCACTGCACTCTGCCTAAGCAGGCACTTTAGTCCACTGAGCTCTCAGGCTGGCCCCAGATTGTTTTTCTTAAAATGTAGTTTTTAATACTTAATTCAACTATACAAATAATGGACAGATTATAACTAATATATATCACATACAAATTATAATAAATCAGTTTAGAATTTTAAGAAAGTCTTTAATCTAAAGCTGTGTGATGGTTAATCTAGACTGTCATTAGACTTTGCCAAGAAGACTTCACATAGCCTTCAGCAAATACTGATGCAAGGGCTCTGTATCCAGAAATTCTGATGTGGTCAAGGTGACAGTGTCTCACTGACTTTGATCTGTTTCCAATGACAGTCTGTCTTCGAGAATGTGAGATTCTCAATTACAAAAGGATAGATCATTCATAGGGAGATAAAATATTCAGAAGAATCCTTAGAAGTAATGGGAAATTACATGCATATGTATTTTTAAATATGTTCCAGCCAATTACATGGTTATTTATGTGAAAAAGTTCTGTGTTTGACATTCATAGAATAACAAATACTCAGTAAATGGACTTAGAAGAATTGGCTGTGAATATTAAATTATAAAAATGAAAATAAAGGCAAAGTGTATAAAGTCCTTCCAAAAAAAGAGAAATAGGCCAAAATCTAAAGGGAATATGACCAAGAATAGAATATCTGTGTTGCATTTAGAAGAAACCACCACTGATTGAAGCAACTCCTATCTCAGTTGTTTTTCTTTTACTAAGACAAAAAACATGATGCTCAAAATTAAGAAAGGAAAATCTTATTTAACTCAAAATTTGTGGAGATTTCAGTCAACCATTCAAAGGTAATGGAAACAGAAAAGCAACAAAGGACAAAAGTAGGGGTACAAGCCTCTTTTCCTCCCTTATATTATATACAGGCTCTTTAACCTAGAGTGGGGTCTTCACAATAACAGCATCTCCATACCCTACTCTTTTACAGACTCAGGATGTTTACAAAGCAAAGACCCTGGTCCCTCCATGGAGTCACTTAGTTAAACTTCTAAATTTCTCACGTTGACCCAACGAATTGACTATTAAACATGCTGGAGAGTACACAGCTGCCCTGGGTCATGTCCTCTACACCCTAGGATGTAGAACTGTTGAGTTAAGCTTGTAAACTTCTCAAGTTGAAACAATGTATCAACCATTAAAACATATTGAGACTGAAAATATTATCACAAAACATCACAAGCAAATGAAGGAAATGACTGTCAGGAAAGGACAGGTGTAATCTCGCAACTTCACCTTAGAGTAGAGCCAGTGCTGTACCTTTGGAGGGTCATAGCCACTTAAGCTTGACTCACAAAGAAAAGCTTTCCAGTATCCCCCATGCTACAGAAAGGCATGCTTCAGTCTTCTCTCTCCTTCAGGACAGATAATCTAGGTGAATAAACTAAGAAGGAAAAATTTTCTCTACCAGGCAACATTGTTTCATAGGAGAGTAAACAATAGCTTTGGTAAACTGGAAATTTAGGGCAGTGTCTGGAAACCCCCTCACCTCTCCTTGTCATTAAGCAATTTGGAGGATGCCCTGTGAGAAACTAAGAAAAGACTGCAGATTATGTCCTAGCAGTGTTACTAGGACACAAAGCTGTCACAGCAAAGAAAGAATTGTTTTCTCCTCCCAACTTACATATGTGCTGGAAGAGGTTCTGAAATGGTCCCACATTTTAATAGATGACAGTAATTAAACTTAAAGAAGTTTTTTGAGTTTACAATACAACAAAATCAAATCTTCACATGTTTCTGTGCTTAGTCTCCATTTGTGTATGTGAATCTACTTGTAACCAATGGATATAATAACAGCTTGGAAGTGTGAGATAAAGGAATGAAAACTGAACTGTTTTGCTTTGATTACCTTCATGAATGATGCAAGCAAGTTCTCTATGCTCCTTTCATACAAAGACTAACATCTAAAACAAAAAAGTTTTAATTTCCACCTATATTATGCAAATGTTTGATTAAGAATTACACTGGAAATGAGTGAAAGCTCTTTTGTAGGTTAGTTAATTTTGTGAAAGATAAGGCTTTCACTTTATTGTCATGCTTGCCAATGAGTCATTTCTGCTGCTGCTATGACAGCCACTTATTGTAGCATCTGTAGATGTTGACACGCACACAGTCCTAGGGTTCATCCGGCAGCATCTTCAGCCATCTGCACTGTCACTGCCGGGGCAAAGTTGGTACCAAGTGGCTGCTTAATAATGACCTGCAGCAAGGACAGAAATGAAAATATAGTCCTTCTTGGCTCCTATATATTCAATTCATAGGACATTTTGCAGTCTAGAACACAGAACTTGGGCTGTAGAGTCAATCCATCTGGAATGTAAAGAAAGTTACTTAACCTCTTTGATCTTGGATTGCTCCCTAATAGACTGGGGATGATAATGGTTACGTTGTTGTTGGTTTCTTTTTTCTTCATTCTTCTTTAATGACAAAAGTGAAGCCATGTATATTAAGGGACTACACAAGCCTATAAAAAATAATAGAACATTTTGATTTTTTAATGCCAAGTTATAAATATGATTATTTCTTATACACACAGATGTTGCCCTCTTGAGAGAGTGCACCAGGATGCTCCACTGTAGATTCCTCTCACATGTTGCGGCACATGTGCCTCTGAAGTCATCAGAAGACAGTGGCTAAATTTAACCAAGTCAATAGAGTTGCTCTGTCCTGTGATCATCAAGAAAGCAAATATTGGGCCGGCCAAATGCTCAGCAGATTATAACGCCTGCTTAGGCAGACACAAAGGCCAGGGACTGAACACTGGTCATATTGAGACGGCGAGTGAGACTGGGTATGGTGGCACCCGCCCATAATCCCAGCATTTAGGAGGCTGAAAACAGGAGGATCACTATGAGTTCAATCTGTGTAGTGAGCTCCTGGTGACCCTGTCCTGAATACAAAAAAAGAAAAAAGAGAAAAATATATTAAAGAACAGAGTAATGGCTAATCTTTTTCTAAAATGGAAAAACAGAATGGACTTTGTCACTTCAAAACTAAGAAAGCATGTTAACATTATTTTTTCTGCCTGTGAGTAAGGCTGGTTTTGTGCTTTTGAACAAACATAATGTCACATAATATCCAAGCACTTAAGCTAAAATATTATCCATTTTAGTGCATTTACTTATTCATCCCCTCTTTAGTCACTTGCTTCATCAAGCATTTACATGACTAATTTCAATAAATTATTCTGACTATGAAAGAGTGGAATTTTATTTGAACTTTTAAAAGTTCCTCATTAATGAACATTTAAAATTTCAAAACTGAATTTAAGGGAACCTTAAGTTCAGAACAGAAGTTTAAATTCTTGTGGCCAAGAACCCTTTAAAAGTTAAGTGGCATTAAGTTAGAAGTAAAGATTTTAAGGTCTTTTAAATTTTAGGGAAAAAATTATATACATATATATATTATATATATATATATAACATATATATGTGTGTGTTAACTTTTACATTGGTGCCAACTTTTGTATCCCTCTCACTGGTTATTTTATCTGTTATTAACATAAGTGTGTATCTTTTAGCATTCTTTAGAGTGACCTAGTTACGACTTTTCCTGAGGAACCGCATAAGGAAGGGTATTCATCACTGCTTCACACACTGCAAGGGCACTACTGGTCATGAATATGGAAAGCAGTAGCAAGAACAAAGTGACCCATCAGGGTAAAAGAAAGGCCTGAATTGAAAACTGATTGTAAATTGAAAAAGACGGCAGTGACTGAATGGAGCATGATATGAAAGGAAGAATCAAGAAAAGTGGATTTAGGCAGACTTACTAGGAAAGAGGCCTTGGGAAAATTATTTACTTTCTATGCTACCATTAGACGGAAACTCACATAAAACTATTGTGAGAATTAGATGTGCCAGTTTATGTGAAACTTGATGAATATCTTCTAGGTGTTTCAGCCCTTTTGTTTTTCTCCTACTTAAGACAGAAAATTAAGGTCAGAGAATGAAATCAACCCTGAAAAAAGTGTAAAACTTGCAAAATCATTTTCCTTTATGTACTGGCGAACAACTTCTGGAGGATTATCAGAAATAAGGAACATCTCTTTACATTTCACTCCAAGACCTGATACGTCAACGTTCTGTTTTCTGCACTCTTCTTCTATCTTGCATACTGATAAAAACTGGGGGGAAGAAAAGCAATAGTTATCCCCAGTACTTCTATTTCTTCCTCAATCTCTGTTATTTAATGGTAGAAACACACAAAAAACTGGGGCTGCCACACATGTACATGACGTTGTGAGCAGGGGAGAGGAGCCTCAGGCATGGCAGAGACAGCGAGGGGTTATCATCTACAGGCACCCTGGCATTCTAGATGCAGTTGGGTTGCTCAACAGAAGAGTAGTTGGATGTGTCTTCCTTAATTCTCTTTAGACTATGAAAGAACGAGAGATGTTATCAAATACCTTAGGGCTCAAGGAAACTAATGTAGCTCTTGAATTTCAGGAAGGAGCTCTTAGGTCATATCTGCCACATTGACTTGGCATCTGATAGAATGGGTGAAGAAGATCACCTGTTAGAATGGGGAGAAACACAATTCTGGGCAACAACACAGACTGAGAAGCGGGGGTTGGCTCTTGAGTAGCTTCAGACTCAGCCAAGCTTTCCAGGATCTGTGGGAGCATGCTGCACGTAAGTGACCCCGCAGCCCACATGACCACAGTGCACCATGGCCTGCTGACCTGCCCTGCACTCAGGGAATCTCGGACTGGGAACACCCAAACCCCAGTGTACATGATCCTGCATTCTAATCGCTGTGTTATTTCCTCTATCATTCGCCTCATTCTTTCTATAATTATTTGAAACAGTAAATAACAAGGCATTCAAAAATATAAAATCTTTAAAGGTGGAATCACTGGGCTGGCAAATTAGCTCACCGGATTGAGCACCTGCTTAGGCAAGTACAGGGACCAGGGTTCAATAGCCGGCACCACATGCCATGCTGGCCTTGTCCCCCTGGTGCACTGAGCTGGCCACAAAGACCTGCGTAGTGGTGCACACCTGTAACCTCAGAGCTAGGGAGGCTGAAAGCAGGAGGATCACGGTGGGTCCAAGCTGCATAGTGAGACCCTGTACCAAACACATAAAAAAGAAAGATAGAGTCATAGATGTTTTAATAAGAGTTTTGTTCCAAGGAATGGAGATGTAGACTAGTTGTGGAGCATTTTCCTAAAATGAATGAAGCCCTGAGCTCAATGTTCAGCACTGTACCCCAGACAAAAGAAAAAAAAAAAATTCCAGACACCAAATTTAGTAGAAATTCACTTAAAACCTTATTTTCCCCCAAGAAGAAATATTTTGAATTTACAATTAATTCACAAATAAGAAAAACAGTCTATGATAATCATTTGAAAAAAGCAAAAATAAACAAATTAATTAATTAAAAAAAGAACTCCAGTATTTTCGGAAAGCCCAGAGCCAGAAAAAAACTTTAAACCTAAAATATTCTTTCTATATTAACCAATAAGCTATGAAGTAATATTTTATGTGTGATTTCTATGAGCTTAAGATTCCCAACATTTCTTTTGGCAGTCTGATCTGCATGGGATCAACCAATTTTTATAAGGACTGGGAAACAGGAAGGAAAGTAGTGGGTCAGGTGATTTTCCTAAACCTTTGAGCTTAAAAGGAGTTGTTCCTGTATGAACATATCCTTCACTCACTAACTGTACCCATATGGCAAAAAAGCATTCAAGAAGCCTACCATCCATATTACACATTTTTAGCCTTTTCATCCCAGGCTGTGTTTTACATAAAATTTCTCGCTTGCTCAGGCATCTTAAAATACAAGATACTAGAATGAGACTTCATCCTTAGGAGATAATTACTCCAAACTAGAAAAAGCAAAACAATAACCTTTATAAAGCATGTAGTAAAAGTCAAGGCTTTGAGGAAAAAAGCAACATGTTTTATTAATTATCTAATCATTCTGTCAACCTTTCTTCTCTGGTTATATTTTCAGGGGTGCAACAATAGGAAACTTTCACCACTGCGTCATTTGAACCCACTAAATTATTCAATTTACCCTAGTCTGTATCACCCACCAAACATCTGAGGTGAAGTCATTTTCTTTGATTTTTATAACTCAGAAATTATTAAAATCCAACTGCAGAACTGCAATGAGAATCATTGATTTGAGATCAAGAAAGTTTATGGTCTTCTTACTACAATTTATTTTATCCCCAAATTCTCAAGGAACACAAAGGTAATCTGCATTCCTAATATTTTTCTAGACAGTATGTGGTTTAAATAATATTTTGAAAATGAAAATACATTTATTGAAATATCTAGATTTTCATGTTGACTGAATGCTGTTTCTGTTTTGAATTAGTAAATCCACACCTAAGAACCTCACCTTTATGAGCACAAGGGGTCCTTCTGACCCGATCCCCCACCAACTCATTGGAATCCACTGCGCTAGTGTAGAAGCTCCAGATAACTAAACTAGGAATAATGGCCAATAGAATGTCCTTGCTTCTGGACAGCTCTTTGAATCAAAGTCAATGTGGCTACACATTTATAATACCTGTGTTAAATTTTAAAGCACATGGGTCTATCAAACACTAACAGTGTAGGCTATTGTCAATGCTGAATCTGACTCTATTGTATGATGTTCTTACAGAGAATTCACTTCCTCTCTTTTTAAAGATTTTCCCATTCATTGAAGTTTATACCTTCCTGCCACCACCAAATAATATGGCCAAAACACTTTATTTAATCTCTGTTATATTTGTTTTTTGTGTGGCAGTTGTATGGAGCTGGGGTGGACAGAAGAAAAGCAAGGCCTAGGTAGGCATAAATACTCACAAATTGTCTAGAGTCTCACTTAGGGCTGGCGTCATAGACAAAAGACCACCTTTCTTAGAAAATGTTGTTTCTGGGCTGATATAAGGGCATCTTGGAAAACACAGACCTCACTAAACTATTTTGAAAGAATAGTTCACAGGTACTTGGGGACCCTGACTCTTTCCAGTGGTTCTTGAGGTCAAAACTGTTTTCATGAACATTCTAGTACTTTATTTGATCCCTTGGCTGTCTTGGTGTGAACAGTGCAAAAACAACCACGAGTACAAGCGCTGCTACCTTGGCATAATTCAAGAGAGCGGCACCAAGCTGTTGCAGAAGCCCTAATATTTTTGCAACCACTTCCTTGCAAGGAGAGAAAATGTCAATTTTATTTAAGAATTTCTTGTTTAAGCTGTAAACATTGTTATTTACCTACCTATTCTTGAGTGTACAACTTTTTAATATTCTCTGATGAAATAGGAAGTTTGTACAAAAATGATTCTGCTGCATATGAAAACAAGGTTGTCTGCAGAAAAAGCAATCTACAAGTGTTTGACTTTTAAGATGAATGAGCTCCTTCTTATTAACCTGGTCTTTATTGAAGAAAAAGTAATAACCTATGGTTTTTCAGAGTCAGCTATGTACTAGACACTCACTCAAAAATGGATTACTGGATCTGTCAACTTGAAGAAAACAACTGACAATTCTTAAAAACTCAAATTATGTCCTTTCCCCCATCCCAGTTGGTGTTGCATTTTGAGCAATTTCTTTCCCTTTCACAATATCTATTGTGTCTTTTGGATTTTATTTACTCTTTCAGTTTCTTACTCTACGGAGACAATATGATACTTATATACACGAGTCTGATTTATGAGTATGGTGTCTAGTTTCATCCATTTACCTATAAAGGCCTTGAGTTTATCTTTCTTTGTACAGTTAATGCTTAATGTTTTGAGCAATTTTGCCACCTATATCTGGTAAGCTGAACAACTACTTTGGAAATAATAATATGCAATATAATAACCATTGCTAATTTCCTATCATCTTGTTTTGAAATTCTGTATCATTTTTGTTGTTTTCTACTATATTTTTATTTTCTTTAAAATAAAAACATCAAATTATGGAAAACATTTATTTGTCACTCAGACCCTGGAAGATTCCCATGCTGATAGATGTTCTGAGTGAAAGCACATCATGCTAAGAAACAAAATTTTTGTGCAAGGATCCAGCATCTGCAATGTCTACCAGTCAATGATGCTAAAAATTCAAGCATGACTATGGATCCTACACAAATATAGCACAGTTGGAGGAGTAAGATGATGTAGTGTCAGATACTGTACTGCAAATACTCTTTGAGAAGTGGGTCTTGTAGAGTTAGGGTTTTCTATCAAAGAAGAACATTTAAAAAATTATCTGAAAATTTATTCTCATTCTTTACAATTGTGTTTTGAATTTGAGTGAAATACTGTATTTCAAACAAATCAATTTATCATCACAAATTTAAAGCTGAGAAAGACAATAGAAATTGGATACCTTTTGTCAGGCATACCTTCAAAATTATTTACAGAAATAAAAACATTATACTTTTGACTATTTTGGGTTGCACTATAGTTATTCTTATGAACACTATGCTATTTTTAATTAATAAGCATTTAAAAATATATCAGCTTTTTATGTATTTAGTGCAGGGTCTACAAGGTCTCACTATACAGGTCAAACTCATATTGATCCTCTTGTCTTCAGCCTTCCACATGCTGAGATTACAGGCGTGCACCACGACGCCCAGTCTCAATCATGTCTCAAAGTGTTCCGTGGGTGGGGCCAGTGAGGCATTTGATGCTGGGAACCCCAGTCCCTGCGCTTGCCTAAGCAGGTGCTTTAGTTCCCTGGGCTACCTGGTTGGCCCAAAAATATATCAGTTTTATTTACTCATATACAAAGTAGAGGAAAATATAGTCCATAGCAATAAAGCTCTTTGAAGCCTAAAATCTTTTTAAGGGATCCTTAAAAATATATCCTTTAGAAGAGGTCTTGAGACCAAAATTTCTAGACTTATTTCCTTAGTACAAGTCTGTGCACTCAGCTTATGATTATGAATTTCAACAATAAAACAAACTCTTTAAGGCTAGGGCTCATGCATTTACTAACGTCAGGGAAAAAATCCACTGAATGACTCCTGTCTTCAGAAAAACTATTCACATCTTTTCATATAAATTATGCTAGTGAATCTTAAAAACTCACTATTTCTCATTCTTTGAAACCATGATGTATATCAAGATAGCAGTCATGATTTTAATTGAATAGTACTTCTGAAAATAATATCCAATTAGTGCATCCACTTTCTGTCCATTGTGTTAATTTTCCATTAAAAGAAATGCAATAGTGTTCAATTACATTTGCCTGCAAATTAAATTAGAATTACATAAACTTAATGGCTGTCTTAATTACACTGTACCATTAAGAGAATCTCATACAAATTAAATTCCACCTCTGTATGATTCAACCTTTTTTTAGTGTTAAACACAAGACAAAAATATTTAAACCATTAGAATCAGAGAGATTATATTATATTGCAAAAAAGTGAAAAGAAAGAAAAACACTGAAGAAGTTAAGCTAATACAAGTTTAAATAAGATGCAATTCAGCCAAAACTACCTCATGCTTCTATTTGCATTCTGACAGTAATGGAACTTTTTTTTAGTCCACATATTACAATCCAGGATTTCTCTTCCAATCCTTCCCCGCTGTGTCCTATGATTATCCAGACCTGGATGACGCTCAGTGCCCTCCAACTTGCTCCTGCTCTATGTAACCTCATTCAGCCGCCTCATCCCACCCCCAAGCACCTGAGCCATTTCCTCCACAAGGAGCAAAATCACTCTTTTAAGTAGAAAACAACTGCTTACAAGGTCCTGGTTTGAGTTGGATTATATTTCTGTAGACCCTCCTCCTATGATTATATGTATCAGGCTAATAGTTGCCACAGTTGGTTAATAACCAAACTATACTTCAGTGATTTGTTAGTGCCAAGTGAACTGCTTTAAGCACAACAAAATAAATCACCAATAGAGTCAAAAGACAACCTACAGAGTGGGAAAGATAATAAGTTGTTCCTCAGATAAAAGATTTCTATTTAGAATATATAAAGAATTTAAAAGACCTCCCAAATCAAAGATCCAGTTCAAAAATGGGAATCTGAGATGAATACACACTTTGCAGATGAAGGAATACAAATGGCAAGTAAACACATGAAAAAATGCTCCTATCACTGATCATTCAAGAGACACAAATTACAACAATGATGAGATTCTATCTCATCCAAGAAAGAATAACTATTATTTTAAAAAAAATCTGGGCCAGCCTGATAGTTCAGTGGACTAAAGCTTCTGCTTAGGCAGAGCACACTGGCAGGGATTTGATCCCCAGTGTGCTGTGCTGGGCCCGCCCACAGGGTGCACTAAGATGGTGATTGAGACTGGGCGTGGTGGTGTGCACTGTAGTCCCAGCCTTGGGAGGCTGAAAACAAGGGAATCACTACAGGTCCAATCTGTGTAATGAGACTCTATAGACCCTGTCCAATAAATAAATAAATAAATAAATAAATAAATAAAGCAACCAATAACAAATACTGGCAGGCCTGTGGGGAAAAAGGAATGCCTCTACTTTATTGGTAGGACTGGAGACTGGTATAACCACTGTGGAAGTCAATGTAGAGATTACTTATAAAACTAATATTAGCGATTCTATTTGACCCAGCTATTCTCCTTCTGATTATCTTCTCAGAAGTATTAAAAATATCATACTGTAGCAATATATGTGCACCCTGTTTATAGAAGCAAAATGCTAATAGCTAGATCTTAGAAACACCCCAGATACCCATCAACTCAGAAACAGATAAAAAGATGCTATATTTTTATACAATGGAGTACTATTCGTCCATGAAGAAGGACAAGCTGGAGACTTTAATAGGTAAATGGATGCAACCAGAGACCATACTCATGAGTATAATAAATCAGAACCATATATGTAAATATTATATAGTCTCACTAGTGTGAGGAAGTGAATGAGTAAATAAGATCCAAAATGTACAGTAAGTACTGTGAGTTGGGAAGCAACTGTTCAAAAGAAAAGACAAGCTGTGATGGGGCAAAGGGAAAGAAGGAATGGAAAAAGAAAAACGATGCATTTGCACACAAGGTAGTGAAGGTGGTTACACAGGTAGGTACTCTCAGGTCATTGAACAGGTTTGTGCTCACATTGTTTGGACAAGATACCAGGCCTGTAACTTGTGCTCTGGGTGAGCACTATGAAAACAACTCAGAAGGTACCAATTATCATAACTGGCCTACTAACCTGCTTCAAAACTCTGTTTTGTTATTGTCTTTACCTTTTCTCTTTAAAGTAAAAATAAATAAATAAATTGCTAGGAAAAAAGTTATTTCAAAAGATGATAACAATATTTCTTCCCTTGCACACGCCCACCAAAATGGCTCAGGAAAGTCTGAATGTGAGCCCGTGAATGCAGACTCCTCCTCTTCCTCTGCAGCCTCCCTTGGACCCTTTCTAGGCTAGCAGCCAGGGAGAGGGCTTTATTTCTTAATCTAACAAAGCACACGTGGTGCTTTTCTCTGGCTTGGCCAGCGGTCTGCACTCTTCGTATTGTCTAGGACAGCAGCCCAGGGGAAACGAAATGAATGAAATGAAGGAATTTCCGACAAATCTACTTGCGTAGCTTAACTCTCCTACTGAGAGTTAAGTTTAAACATTTGCTGTACTTAAAAATACCACCACTTCTTGGCTGGCCTTATTCCAGCACCCACACATGGCCTCTATGCTGAGTAGGCCTACAAATGAGGAGGAGGCAATTTGAAGATAAGGACAAATGTCTCTTCAAGCCTGTACTCCTAAGGAGGACAAGGCCAGCATGAGCTATGGCAGGAGATGGTTGCGTTACCAATTTTCAGGCAAACTTACAGATTCTGAGTCTTCCCTCCTCCTTCAGCCCTAAACATTGAATGACAGTCATCTCTATAGAGGCTTTCTTACCCACTTTGCAATACCTCCATGCTTGATTATGGGCCTGGGAGATGGCTCAGTAGAGTAAGCACTTCCCTGGCAAGAGCAAGGGTCTGAGTTCAATCTCCAGTTCCGAAAAAAAAAAAAAAATCCACGCTTTTCTGCTCTTTTTCTTCCCTCTTACGCATTACTCATAATTGGCCCCAGGAATATATAAACTATACTCATGTAAATTCTGGACACTGATGCAGTTTCCATTATAGAAGAAGTTTACTCTGCATAAGAACAGGTATTAATGAGATGGCATTGCACTCCAGCCTCAGGGAGACAGATATCGAACTTCCCAAACCAACCACCTGAAGCTCTTTTTCTTGAACTTAGGAAAAAATATCCACACATTTCCTTTGTGGATGGAACACAGGAGGAAAATGGAGGATACCACGCATGACCGTGATGAATCTTTCCTGAACTTCTCTTCTGACCTAAAGAAAATTCAATCTTTTGATCTCTCAAACTCTTTCAAAGAAGGCCGGTCTCTTGAGGGACACAGACTGGCTCCTGGTGTCTTTAGTAAATGCTGCTTCAGTGAAGCCCTTCCAAGCCTCCATTTGGATCCTGGATGGAACCGAAAGCTTTTGTTTTGAGATGTAAATCAAGTGTAAGGCAGGAACAATACCAATATGTAACATCAATTTTATGATAATCTATTTGTTTGCTCATTTAATTTTAAATGATCGAGTGGCATGAGATGAGAAATGGGATGAGAATTGATGAAAGAGAAGAAGAATGGAATGGGAATTGATACTAAATTCATTCCATTTCATTACTTGCCCTTTCCAAGTCAGACTTTGCTTGCCCTGTAATTTTGGAATTTATTAGTATTGACCTGACTTGGACAAAGTATGAAAACACTGCCTAAATCTGCAGTTCTATTGGTTCTTCCATATCTTTCAAAGAGCTGAATAAATTCTTCAGAGTAAGCAGAAAGTTTTGAAATAGTATACTTTCTTACCATATCTAAGCTATATCAATTTTCCTCTCTTGAAATTTAATTAAGGGCTTGGGAGATAGCTCAATGGTCTAAGCACCTGCCTGACAAGCACAAAAACTCGGGTTAAATCTCCAGTACTGCATGTCGTACCAGCCCTATGCGGAGCCAGCCACCAAAACCAGGCAGGGTGGTGCACATCTGTAGACCCAGCACTGAGGAGGGTAAGACAAAAGGATCACTACGAATCTGAGCTGTGTAGGGAGTCCTTATGCCAAGTAAATAAATTTTAAAACTTTTTAAAAATATTAATTTGCATATTTGAAAAGTTTTAAAGTTCCTTTATAAAGCATAAAGGAGAAATGTCTCCTAGTAAGAACTTTTGCTTAAAGTTTCATTTATAACCTTTCAAATTTAATCCAGGTTATGCAGATATTTTTGTTTATATGTAAGAACATAATTGATTATTTCCTTAGACTACTTCATAGAAATTCTGGCTCAATAATATTGCAGGCATTTTAAAGCTTTAGGCTCGTATTGTCCAATCACCCTTCATAAAGGCTTTGTCAGTGCACAGTGTGGCTACAGTGTTGTCAGCGCACAGTGTGGCTGCAGTGTAAACTCTTCTTCTCCTCATGAGCCCTGGAACAGCTTCATTTTGCCAGTTAAATGAGATATGCTATAAAATCTCATACTGCTATTGTCTTAAATTATACACATTTATTAGTAGTGTTAATAAATTTACTTTCAAATGTTATGTCATGGTTTTTACTAACATGTTTCCCTTAGTGACCTAAGTCCATCCTCTTATTAGCTAATAAGAGTTTTTATATACTAGTATCCATAATCTTTGTTGATGCAATTTTAATATCTATATTAATAAACACTTTATGGGTTGGGGAGATGGCTGAGCAGTCTAAGCACCTGTCTGGCAAGCACAAGGACCCGGGTTGGAGCCCCATTACCGCATGCTATGCCGGACCCAGAAACCTAGACACACTGAATTGGCCCCTGAGACAGGGAGTGGTGGTCCATGCTGGTAATCCCAGTCTGGGGAGGCTGAGACAGAATGATCATTATGAGTCAGAGTGGGGTAGTGAGGTCCTGTACCAAATAAATAAATAAATCAGTGATTTTTTAAAATAAATACTTTTCAAACTATGTATAGCTTTGATTTTAATAAACAAAAAAGATTTTTCTATAGTTAGTAAGTCCCAGCTCTCCACTGAGTGTATGTTAAGTGATTTCGGTAAAGGCAAAGAGGCAGGCTGACGATTGACCTGACTTAAAAGTAATAGAGAAATAATGTTTTGGCAAAATTAAAATAGTATTACTGATCTTGTATTCTAAAGCTTTTATCTTACCAATAAGGACATTATGTTGTCTTCTTTACACTGGCCCTCATTTTAAATTTGGCTGTACAATCAAAACACCTGAGGAGCTATTTAAAATAACCAATGGGAGGAGGCAGCCCATGAGCTACCTTCTGTTTTGTGTACCATGAGATAAAAGAATTGCAAACCACTCTCCCAAATAACCTACCAGGTTTCCTCCTAGCTGTCCATCTTAGGCATCTTGGAAGAGGTGCAAGTTGACACTTGCTGCAAAGACAGAAACAATGAGAAGCACCTCCAACCCCTGACCATACCCTGTTTCTCGTCGCATGAACTTTCTCATGGATTTCAAAACACTATGCTAATGGAGAGCTACAAGAAAGGACACAGCAATTTCCTGAGCATCCCAGTTCAGGGAAGCCCTTGCCCACCTCTAAACACATTTTGACATCACTATTACTCCCTATGTCTAAGCTGTCTTCTGCTGCTCAGACGGGTGAAGGTGGTTTATCTCAAAATAAGAGAGAGAGAGAGAGAGAGAGAGAGAGAGAGAGAGAGAGAGAACCACAGTTGAATTAGAATGTTCAAGGTGAGAGGCAGGGCGACAGTGAGAAGGCATACATCGTTAAAGTCCAGGTTAATGATTAAGGTTGACGAGAAACTTTGAAAAAGAAAATTCTAGCTAATTATCTTAGCTGAATTGCTCCTTTTCCCTTGGTCTCCATGGCTTAATGAATTTGGTAAAATTTTGAGTGAAATATTATTCCAATAAAATGATAGGATAATTAGAAGTGTTTCATGATGCAAAATCCTACAGTCCTCCCCATTTAAACTTCAGCAGGGATCATCTTCAGTGAAAAATGGCCAGAGGTAAAATGGAAATGTCTAATTCAAAGTGTAGGCACTTTCTCAGGTTTACAAAGAAGTTATTCTGGCAGGAATTAACTCTCAGAATCATACAATGTCCAAAAACCATAAGGTTACTGTTTAGAAAACATTGACCTTGCCATATTTTAAATAATATTTAATCATTCAAATGAGTTCAAGACCCAAGATAAGAAAGATAGTGCCTCTGTCACAGACTTATAATTTCAAATCACTCAACAATAGCTTTCTGAGTTTAAATGATAGCATACAACAACAAAGATTTAAAGCTAACTATTAATTTTCTACCTCCCCTCACTTATGTCTCTAAAAACCTGCTCGCTGGAAATATGAAAGGTCTGATCTAACTAGCTATAGTAACAACTCTAGAGATGTTGAGAATATCTTATTTCACACAACCCTGAAATCTTAGAAGGAAATTCTATGACATCATCAAGTCCTGCGTCTGAGAGGCATTGTCAACAGCAATCTGAACGTGGTTCACCAATCCCATTGGCAATTTTTTTTCCTATACTGTAACAGTCCTACATTAGCACAAATATTGGATTCTTATTTGTTTGTTCATTTATTTATACTGGGTATTGAACTCAGGACCTTGCACTTGCCAGGCAGGTGCTTGTGCTGCTGAGCTGCGTCCCTGCCCATGGGTTTTAATTTAAATGAAGGACAACACCTGCCTCAAAGACCCTACAGCTCACCACTCCTTGGAGCCAGAGTCCCTTTGCTGGGCAAGCCTCCGTCCCACTGGCTCTATATTTCCTTCTAAGTATTCCCCATTAGCTTTCTCAGTTACTGGGCAATTATTATGTAGGACTACAGAGCTCTCTTAGGCCTCAGCATCGAGGGACATCATTTCATCAGCGTGCACGGCAGGTTTACCTCAGCTCAGGTAAACCCACGTCCGCAGGAAGATTTACTCACTCATCTGTCTCTAACATGGGGTGTCTTAACGAGCTAGCAGACAGCATGATACGGAAAGAGGAAAAATAATAAAGAAAGCGCCTCTTACAGAGCAAGGAATGATTACATAGTATATCTTGAGAGCAAACTAACGTGGTCACAGAGGGTAAAACACTTCAAGTGAAGTGTTCCAGATATCAAAACTTTCTATCTCCCCTCTTAGGATCTCATTGGAATAATATTCAATATATTGTTCTTTCATGCATTTTCATTAGCAAATATTTAATCTGCTTGGTGAACAATACTTGGTGAAGTACTTTGTTTCCACATAATCAAGATTACTATTTCCTGCTGCAGCCACATCTAAATATAACACTTAGTGTTTTTTAATCCTTATGTTCTCATTGTAAGATTATTATAAGAGCAAGATAAAAATAGAATCTGCCTAAGGTTCGTTGTGCAGTAGTTAATTAAATCAAGGTGTCTCCGCCGGACGGAACAGTGTGCAGCCATTAAAATGATAATAGGAAGAACGTGCCACAGCTCGGAGGCTGTTTATGACAGAATGCTAAGTGAAAGTGCAGAGCTGGAAGTAATAGATGATCCTTCGATGTCAGCTCTGGAAACCAGACACATAAAATAGCACAAAGGCAGAGGGACTCTGTGGCCTGTATTTTCCCTTCATTTTCAACCCCGTTTGTAATGTTGTTGAGAGTTTATTTTGTTGTTTTCAGGAAAAGCGAGCTTAGCTGATTCCAGGCATTTCCGCATTGCTGTCATTCCCTGGCACTCTGTGCCAGTGGTGTCCTTCACTGTCATTTTAGAGCCACTACTAGATGTGGGATCCTCAACTCTTTTCTCAGAAACAAGAAATTGCAAAAAGTATGTGAATTCAGCAACTGTCCCCAAGCTTCACTTGGAAAAGAAGACAGGTCCAATAGCCTTTCTCATATTTCAAAAGCTGTGCTTTGTATATGATTTGTTATGTATATATGACTTGTGTATGTATTTGTTATGTATATAACCTGTGTTAAGTATGACTTTACTCTGCAGCTATGTATGTCATTTTCATAGCTACTATTTTTAAAACAATCCCCAAAATATTATTTTGTTTTATTTTTATTTTATTTTATTTTATTTTTTTATTTTAGGGAAAGGTCTACAGCATATTTAGGGTCTCACTACTAGATCGGACTTGTAGGGATCTGCCTGTTTACAGCCTCTCAAGAGCTGAGATTACAGGAGTGAGCCACCAAGCCCAGTCTCAATTGCCATCTCAGAGTGCCCCAGGGGCAGGGCTGGCATGGCAGGCCCGGGGATTGAACCCCTGGTCCTTGCACCTGCTTTCAGGAGCTTTAATCTGCAGAGGTATTTGGCTGCCCTAAAATTTTAAAGTAAATAAAAACAAACTCACTTAACAAAAAATATTTACAATAAAAACAATAGCTATCCAAATGACACTAAAACATTATTTTCACTCTACCTCTGTTTTAAAATGCATCTAAGGTTACAATGAATTAGAAGAGAAGTAAGTCATAGATGCTTTGATTAATCATATCATTGGTGATAAACTTATAAAAATATTTTTATATAGTAACAGTCAAAACAAGTAAGTAATCACATGTTTACTGCTCTGTAACAAGCAAGATTTTTCAAATGGGAGTGAGAAAGTAAATTTTTTTAACATTTTTTTTTGTGACCAGCTCAGCCCACCCTAGCGGGGAGGCAGGTGTGGCATGTGGTGCCAGGGATGAAATTCTGGTCCCTGTGCTTGCCTAAGCTTGCCAAAGCAGGATGCTTTAGACTGCTGAGCTATCTCACCAGCCCAAGAAAGTAAATTTTGATAGAGGTAAATTTAAATTCCATAAGCCTAAATTTGAATCAGAGTCATCAGTATGACATATATTTTTGTTAGGAAATATCCTTTGCTCTGTCAATGAAAAGATCTAGGAAAAGCCAACTCAAAAGTAATAAGCATTCTTATTTCTAAGATCTGGATCTCTGAACAGCTTATTTGCCACTACAGGGAACTAGGAATTCTTAGATAAATGGTGAATTCCACTTCTGCAGCTAGAGACATATGAGGTAAATCTCGAGTACCTTTTATATCAGAAAGAAAGCTCCCAGAAGTACTCCCAAGACCATTTGAATTAGCTCCATCTCTCAAAAACTTGAAAATGTGAGCTTTAGTATAATTGGAAAGTGCAACTATTTGAAATATATCACACTTCTCGATTCATTAAACCATAGTCATATTTCAAAGACTTATTGATCACTTTTGGAGACTGTACAATTTTATTAACCCAGCATAGAAAGTTGGCAAATAGGGAACACACTGCACATTAGGCCTGCTGTTCCCCCAAATGGCCAAAGACTTGGTAAAGGTAGATTTCTTTTCCTAGGCCTTCTTCAGTTCAAACTAAAAAAGAATAAATTTAAAAGATTGTTATTCTTCAAGTTGCCAATAATGATTACTGTTTGTCACAATATGAGAGACTAAATAAGCTTGCCTAAAAGTATTGTAGGCAGCAGAGTTAGATAAAAATATTATAGGCAGTCAGACAGGGCCAGGCCCTC
>NDGN011545551.1:38394-50338 GCA_002564285.1 Tympanoctomys barrerae | reverse complement strand
GGCTGAGCTGGCCACACACACACACACACACACACACACACACACATAAATAAAATAAATTAACTTTTTTAAAAAGGCGAAAGATTTACACGATCTGAAGAGAAACCAGAGTATAAGGCCACTTACAATTTAATGAGAATCTTTCTTCTTTAAAAAAGGTTAGGGATGTAGCTCAGCATGAGGGCCTGGGCTTAATCCCCACTATCATAATAAATAAACCCATGTTAATTACTGGGAGATTTTTCTAGCAATTTTTGCCCTGTTGGAAGCCAGGAATATAATGTTCAGTATAGATCCTAAAGTTGTTTCTATGGTCACCACTTGCCCCTGTGTCTTGTGATTTGACCTAACCTGCCATCAGGAAGGAATGATGCTCCATGGGAAATAATAGCCTGCCTGTCCCCACATGCAACCAGCTCATCGAGCAAGTCCAAATTCATCCCCAAGACATTTATTTGTCTGTTTCCCTAAGGTATGGTTTTTATCACTTAAAGCTCTAAGAGCTAATATAAAGTCTTCCCATTAACCACATAGTCTTTATTCCAAATTAACACTATTATATTTTAATTCACATGCAGTTGTACATACATTGGGTGTACAGTACGATATTTCGATGCATCTAGATGATTGTAATGGTCAGCTGGAAGTAATTGACATAGCCATCATTTTAGACCTATTTCACTTTGTGACAATAACACATTTCTTCAGGTCCTACTAGGTACAAAGCATAAATTGATCTATATAAGCTCATACCCAAGACTCCAAGGGCAGAAACAAGGTTCCAGTCCTGTGGCAGCAAGTTGCCGTCATTGTGGAAGTGTTTTCATAAGCCCTTAAGACCACAGAGCAAGCAGGTTGGGCCTCACCAGCTGACAATTGAAAGCGCTGGGTTTTCCCATTGCAGTCCCAGATGGTTTAAATTGTTTGGGTTACATAAGACAGAATAGGAGTGTGCCAAACATTTCTCCTGGAATTAGCTTTTAGAATATGGGGAGCATTTCCCCATTCCATGCTCAAGGGCACAGAGGTACTCCATGTTGAAGATACTTCATCAGCACTCAGATGGCCTTTAGATAAGAGGCTCCTTCCATAAGAATCTTGTCAGTTAATGATACATTTATCAACTTCTTTCAAGGTAGTGGACAGTGTGTACCAGATAATATTTAGCTAATCAAGCTCCACAAGTTTAATCTTATCTCTAAATAGTCCTTTTGCTAAAGAAAGTGATTGCTAAAGTTCTTTGCTATATGAGGTAAGATAGAAAAATCCAATGACTGCATTCCACGAATCCTCCTCCAGTTACTCCCTTCTGCGTGAAGACACATAGCCTAGCTTCTCGCCACTTTCGGAAGGGTTCTACAAGTCCTCTTTTGGGGAGTGTCTCTAATTTTGTTGTGTGGCAATGAGTTGGACAAAACATTCACCTTTTGGGGCCACTTTGACTTTGGGGAAGAGCCAAAAGTTGCGTGGTGCAAAACCTGCTGGATGAGCACACGCAGTGCTTCTTCCGACCTGCCTTCCTGCTGGTGGCGCTCAGCAGCAGCATTCTCTGGGTTTGACATCACACCTCACAAAGAGGACTTCACAACAGAGGGCTTCCAGAGATGCTTCAGAAAATGGCAAGCATGATGGGATAGGTATGTATGAGGCAAGGAAAATTATTTTGAGGGAAACTAATAGTAACAATAGTAACTAGTAGTAACATTTTTTTCTATTTAAACACACACATTTTGATCATCCTTTGTACTTCTTAAGCTGTGTCTTTGTCATATCCAATAGCATCAATAAATCTCAAACCAAGATCTACAGAATATTAGACCAATGCAGTGCACTTGAGCTCTAACTTAGCAGTGAGATCTGGATAAGCCAACCTTTCTCACCCGCACTTATTTTATACCACTTCTTATCTTTTGCTGAGAACCCATTGGAACATCAAACTGGAAAACTCCTCTTGCAGAAAGGGCCTAATTTACACATATATTCACTGTTATGGTTTAGATCCAAAATGTCCCCCAAATGCTTGTGTGGGGACAGGGGTTTGGCTTATTGGAGTGGATACATTCATTGATGAGTTGGGTAGTGAAATGTGCTATTGGGAGGTGGAG
The DNA here is from genome assembly GCA_002564285.1 of Tympanoctomys barrerae. Taxonomy (NCBI): domain Eukaryota; kingdom Metazoa; phylum Chordata; class Mammalia; order Rodentia; family Octodontidae; genus Tympanoctomys; species Tympanoctomys barrerae. The sequence goes on along the minus strand of NDGN011545551.1, from coordinate 48,233 downwards.
ACCTGGGTGAAGAGGGTCCCTGGCTGTGTGACCCAGAGGGGTTTATTCCTGTTCCTGGCCCCTCCTCTTTCCCCTCTCCTCCCCCCTCTTCCCCTTTGCGCCTCCTTCCTGGCCTCCATGGATTGAGCACCTTTTCCTCTGCCATGCTCCTTTGCTGGCCTGGTCTTGCCTTGGAGACAGCCATCCATGGGCTAAAAACTTGAGCCCAAAAAAGCTGTCCTCCTCTGAGCTGTGGGTATGGGGTACCATGCCCCAGGGTTGGAAAAGTGGCTAAGGCATCCACAGAGAGATAGATATAGATGTGTGTGCATGCACATTTGTTTCTGTCCTTTCCAGCCCAAATATAGGAGGCAGGAATGTCAGTTTCAGCTACCTTTTTTCCTTTAGAAAACTGTAATAATAAAGCTTTTGAAGCAATCTGCCAGCTCTTTCACATTTTACCAGCCCTGAAGATTTCCCTTAACCTTTGCATGCCAGCTAGTGTTCAGAGAATTCACTCTATTATGGCAGTAAAAATGTAGTGATTGACTATCATCATTGGGAGCTAAAATAAGCCCCTCTGGAGTGCACGGGAGGGGTGTCATTTTCCACTTTTGTTTCCTTTTTTACCCATAGCCTGATTTCTTGCAGAAGGGGTCATTTTCACATCCTCATGCTTAGCCCTATAAACGTGTGCTAATGTGCGCAGCTGGCTTTGTGATTTGATATTGTTCTTCTAACCACATAGCATAGCTGTAGGAGGCTGAGAGGAGCCATCGGGCTATGATCACGTGTGTGTGTGTGTGTGTGTGTGTGTGTGTGTGCATATGTACAAGGCCTGGTGGGTGATGGGAGGACTCAGAGGATAAATATGCCATATACCTCATGGCTCCCGAATCTAAAGAGGCAAAGCTACAAGCACACCATCAGACTTGGCAAGGGCAGTCGGCTTAGTGGCTCTAGGTTTCTCATCTACAAGGGCACAAACAGACTGCAACCACAGCTTTAGAATAAAACAGTGTCTGCATTAGTAAGTTCTCAAAATGTGGTACCCTGACTGGCCTGACAGCATTAGCAAGAACTAGGAATTTATTAGACACACAAAGTCATGGACCTACCTTAGACCTACTGAGTCAGAAATCAGCCATCTGTATTTCAACAAACTCTCCAGCAAGCAAACGCATGATCAAGTTTGAGGATGACTGTCTCTATATCTTATATACATATATTCATAACTAAGTATACATCATTTTGTATCCTTTTGTAGAAAGTGGTAGGGACCTTTTCAATGGAGCTGATGCTCAGTGGGGGTGGTAGATTCCCCTCTGCAGGCATCATAGAGAGAAGTGGCAAGAGGTCTGTAAGGACCTACAGATCCCTCTGAGCAACTTTTCCACCAGGCGTCATATGGCTTCCTATGCATCTAAGAGTACTAGTCAACCGTGATTTGGGTGTTGCAGAATTGCGCTGAACATATCTTCTGTGACTCACTTCAGATGCTATAGGTTGTCTTGGCAAAGAAAGCCATCAAGAAGGCCTCCTGAAGACAGATTTGTTTATCCATCTTAAGCAGTAGCCCCCTGTAAGGATGGGCTTCTTTCTCCTGGGTGGCCACTTCCTAAAGAAAACTATGCACTAAGCTTCTTCCAAGGCAGGACAGCTATTTTAACAATGTAATGTACAACATTAAACCATTAAGGACAACGGAAGGCACATGTGGGAACCATGGCAACGTCAGAGTAGCCATGCAATGGGAAGTAAGTTCATGGCTTGAGGGCCTGAACTGTACATTGGCCTGAAGCATTGTAGGTGTGATGCTCAAAATTCACTTGGATTTATGTTCACATATTTATACTGTAAAAGGGAGCGGTATAGGGCTAGTACATGCATGTAACTACATATAGAGAAATTGTCATGCTAGTCTCCAGACTTCTTAGCCAGGCATACAGTGATTTTTGTCGTTGCTGATGATGTTACCCTCCTTCACACAGCCTCCCCTTAAGCCAGACTGTACAACTGGATGTGCCGGATAGACGCTGTACACTTTAGTGCACTATATCTGTCCTGCTCTCTGTCCATCACCTGCCTTCCCCTCCCCCTTCTTCCCTCACCATTTCCTGGGACCTAATTCAAATGCCACTTTCTCCATGAGGTCTGTTGTAACACTTCCTCTTCCACACGCCAAGGGGCCTCATCCTTCTAGCTCTAGATGGTCCATCACTTTGCTCCTCTACCAGTGCTTGTTGGGCTATGAATCGTTATAACTAGCAACACTTCTCCTTATCTGGTCTCCTTAGCCAGTGGGTTTCCAAAAGACCTATCCATATCTGGTCACTATCTCTTAAGCACCAGCCACTGCTGGTGCAACTAGCTAGCCACGTGGCAAACACAAGGATAGCTGCTAGGTGTTCGATGTGTTTTCCACATGGCTAGCTAGTTGCTTAGCCATATCACAGTATGTGTTCAAGAGGTTAAAAAAAAAAATTAGAAGCAGCATGTGGAAAACAATTTGGTGGTTCTTCAAAAAATTAAACCTAGGATTATCATGACTTGCCAATTCTACTCTCAGGTACATACCCCAAATAATTGGAAGTAGGGGTCTGAATGAGTAGTTGTATATAGATGCTCATGGCATCACTCTTTACAGTTACCAAAGGTTGGAAACTACACGCATGCCCATCAACAGATAAATGGATAAAAATGTGACGGATCCATTCATAGTGCCATACTATTCAGCTAAATGAAGGAGATTTTGGTATATGGTCTAGCCTAGATGAACTTTGAAAGCATTATGCAAATAGAAGAAGCCATAGAGAAAAGTATGTGCTCTATTTAGATAAAATATACATGTTTAAGTGCCTGCTGAAACAAAGCAGTCAGGCTCAGGATGCTGTGGTTCGATCCCCTCATCCTCAAGCCAAACCAGACCTGCCTTGAAGGCATCCTGAGTGGTGCCCCCCCCCCACCAAAAGAAATCCTTATATAAAATATACAGAATGAGTAAATCCATGGAGACAGGAGGTAATAATCTGGGGCAGAGGAGGTGTGAAGTGATTGCTTAATGAGCATAGAGTCTCCTTTTGGGGGCAATGAATATGTTGAGGACCAGACAGGGTTGATGGTTGTACAACATGTGATTTCACCAAGTGCCACTGAATTCTTTACCTCAAATTATTTATTTTATGTTATGTGACTTTTACCTTAGTTATACATTTCATTGGCTATAAAAATATTTCCCTTTTCACATTGGAGAAACTGAGCTGATCCTTTACAGGATGATGCAGTATTTTACCCCAAAGATCACCAGATCCTAGCGTAGATTAAGTATTGGTTGCATCACCACAGTTCCTCCCTACTTCCAAGTTGCCTGAGATGTCTAGCATCACCCACAAATGATGAGACTGACAGGTGAGCTCCCTGGCTGCTCCTACAGACTTGTATCGACAGGATGGGATTTTCATATCTTTTGTCCAGGGTGTCCTGCTGCTGAAACTGACTCTCCATTTCCCCGGATAGTGTCCATTGGCTTGGCGGGGAGACAGATCCAGTGCCCTCCTGGAATCGCATTTTCCATTCACTTCAACTTGTGCTCTTAGTTCACAGGCTGAAGCCTGCTGACATCAAGGTCATTGGTGCCATGGGTGACTCACTCACGGTAAGTTGCTCCAATTATAGAAGCAGGAGAGGAGGTTTTGATGAAATGAGAACATGGAGGGGAAAGGGAGAGAGGCTTTTCTCCCCTCTATCTGACGCTGCCGGAGCAGGTCCTACTCCAGGTCCCACCGTTAACCCCAGCCACCCCAGCACTTAGCAGTCCTTTCCTCTATGCTCCCAACTTGTTCCCCTCCCAATGCCAACCTGCAGGGGCACCCAAGGGAGCATGGTTGACAGAAGTAACCCACCCTAAATCATCCAGCTCATCTGTGGCGGGACTTTGTTAGCTAGGTCTCGCAGCCCTGGTGTAGGACATCTTCAAAGACCTGGTGCCATGTCTTGTTCACACAGAAGAGCTAAGGGAAGGTACCAGAAAGGAGAGAAGAGATACTAGGGCACAAATGAATGCACTATGGGGAAGAAACAGGGGTCAGTGGGAGAGGTGGGGGTCCCTAAGCTGACCAAGCCTCATCTTTGCAAGTGCCCCACGCTGATACCCCAGACTTCACAAAGCGCAATCACAGAATGAGGTCCTTAGCCTGCGTGGGGTAGACAGTGTCCCAGAGGTTTCTAGACACAAACTTTCATTCACTAGGCACTTGTTATAGAGTCGAGCTGTTTCCCTGGGTCAACCAAACACAGGTCTCCAGCTGGGCCCTCCCCAAGGACTGGCTGCCACCTTTCATGACTACAGCCTATTCACGGTGACATTTGCTCACTCAGTCTCCTCATGACAAAACCTGGCGGTGTCTCATTTTCCTTACACTCCAACAAGGAAGTTTCCCCCTCCTCAGCTTAAAGTGCTACAACCTGCAGAACTCAGAGATCCTGACCCTCAGGGTGGATCCTATCCCTATATTATAGAGGCCTCCTCCATGACCCTCAGCAGCCCCTCACCTTCCAGGAAGGACTGGCAGGCTGGTCCCCGGCATATGCAACTCATCCTACTCACTTCCTTTGTCCTCAATCCCCTGGTCTCCTGGAAGATGCTGTCAGAATAAAGAGGCATCAAGAACTATACCGATGCTCAGGACTTTGGGGGCAAGGGCGGGACACCTTTGAGTGTGATGTATCTGGCAGGTGGCAAAAGAATTAGGCACCATAAAGTGGGGGGTCACAGCCGGCTAGTAGGGGGCAGTCATCAGCATACCATTTGGAATAGCTCTGTATAGAAATAACATGGTTCAGGCAAGGGGCATATGCCTGTGGACTGTCACTTAACCTAAAATCCCAGCACTCAAGAGGCTGAGGCAGGAGAATTGCCAAGTTCGAGCCTAACCTGGACTACGTAGTGAGAGCCTGTCTCAAAAAGCAAAAACCCTATGCTTACTTCAGCTGAGTATTAAGTGCACAGGATTTCATATTGTTCCTATTTTTAAACTTTACCTATGTGATAGAGATGTTTCCTTTTATAATATGTGTCACAACTTTTAAAAATGGGAAACACAGGACCGTGAAATAAGTCCTTTTGAAAATACCTGCTGCAGCCTCAATCCTAGGGCCCCTTGCTCGCTGGCCCTGGCCCAAGCAGGTTCCCTAGGCTGAGGCAGTGCTGTGCACAGCACCAGGCCTTCATCTCTCTACACCAAGACTCACTCTAGACCTACCAAGACTCAACCTAGCGGGGCCTGGCCAGGACAAGGATGTGGATTTTCTGGCAGAAGAGGGGCTGGGGAGACACCAGGAAAACCCACTTGTGTTGTTCCCTCTCAGGCAGGCAATGGCGCTGGGTCCAAGCCTGGGCACATTCTGGACGTCATAACTCAGTACCGAGGCCTCTCCTGGAGGTGAGATCCCCGAGCCCTCTAGCCAGTAGTGCCTCAAGCAAGGGGTAGACCAGTAGTTGTTTTCCACGGCCAACTTCCAGGTTCAGTTTGAGAAAGGTACTTAGCAGCTTCCCCACGCCACTGTGTTCTCCAAAACAGGAGGCTGAGATCTGAACAGGAGGAGTTCGGAGGAGAAACTACATAAACGCTTGGGTTGGAAGTGCTGCTCTGCCTCCCATTTCTCCCCCTGTGACATAATCCCAAAAGGAGGCAGTGGCCTAATGATGAACGTGTCTTGGCCTTTGGAACCAAAGTCGTATCTGAACCGCGGCTGCCTGCCTATGTGTGACCCTGGGCAAGTTAGTTCTCTGAGGTGGTCTCCTCATCTCGGACTCAGAGAATATAATGCTGCCTGAGAACCGATGGGGTGAGAGAGAATATAAGGGCCTACCCCAGTGCCTGACACAAAGCAGATCTAAACGGTAGCAGGCATCAGGATTAAGGGGCAGTCACTGTAATAAGGCTGAGAGGGCAAATAACCTGCCGAGGTCACACAGCCGGATGTTAAAAGAACGAGAAGCAGAGCAGCTGGTTCCTGGCCCCAGTCCAGCACACTGCCCTACCGTGTATTGCTTCACGCAGGCAAGTCCTGCTGCGATTATGATCCAGGCGCTGCTGCGAGCTGCAGCGGTCAGGACTCCTGCGAGTGCTGAAAGGCCGACTGGGGCACCTTTGGGCTTTCCTTGGCCTGCTGTGGGGCGTGTCCCTCTCTCGCATCAGTCCTAGTGAGTGTGTAATCCTGGCACCTCCACCCGTGTCACTGCAGAGTTAGTGGTGACAAACATGGCCTGCGTGCCGCAGCCAGCTGTTGGTTATCCCTAAAGCTCTACACAGTTCGCCACCTCCGTTTTAGGTGTGCCCTGTCGGGCTGACACAGTGCGGAGGGATGTGGAAATGCAGACTCCACTTAACTCTGGACTGCTGAGCATTTTCTTGACTAGAAGCCCATCCACCTTTGATCTCTCTGGAGTTTTAGCATTGGCTGGGAAGCAGCGCATCCTTGAAAAGATGTCTTTTTAAAAAAATCACTTTTCCTAAGAGAAAGAGCAGACCCCCCCCCCAAAAAAAAAAAAATTAAACTGTTTTCACTGCTAGTGACAGTGTACAGCTGTAGTGGTTAATTGGGGTGGTGGCTGCCCGAGGGCCACTCTGACTTTGGAAGGCTGAGTGCCAGGGACTTAGCTCCCCCTGCCTCGCAGCTTAAAGGAAAAGAAAAACGAAACTGAAAGTTTAAACCCGTTGTGTTTTGTTTTGTTTTTGCTGTTGTTGTTAGGAGGTTCTCCTAGAATGGAACGGGGCTGTTGTACTTTGGTTTTCTTTTCAGTTTTTGTGCCCAAATGGTCAGGAAAGGGCAAGCCCTAGGCTGTCGCTACATTTGTCTTGATCCTGTCTGAGATGCTTTATCACCGTTGACATTCTAAATTTTAGTGTTTTTTGTTTGTTTGCTTGTTTTTTTTGTTTGTTTGTTTGTTTTTCTTGGTTTTCACAGTGTCGGTGGTGATCACAACATCAGCTCAGTGACCACTCTGGCGAGTGAGTACTCGGGGGCTGGCAGGGGGTGCTGGCTGGGTGTGCGAACGTTGGAGGTGCCGGCTGCAGGGACAGCTGCGTGCAGTAGGAGGCGCTGCTTCCCCGATGCTGCCACCCGGGCTCTGCTCCCTGAGCCGGATTAAAGCCTTAGATTTAGTGGAGTGGGGGAAGTGGAGGAGGGGCGGGGAGATGGTTGTTTTTAAAAGAAATTGTCCTTGTACAACGAAAGAAGAAAGAGGGAAAGAGCTCAGACAAAATCTTGGAGTCAGTAGAAGATTATTCGTGACAAAAGAAAAGGGTTTTGCCCGGCATTCTGCTCAAAGCAATATGGGGAGGCAGGTGTAAGCATTATGGGCTGCTTAGGCACCACCACACACAACATAGCGTTCAGTGTGTCACAGATGCACGACGTGAGGTTACCTTGTTCAGGTTTTCCAAACATAGCCGTATTTGGGGCTCTTTACCGTTTTCCTTAATAACATCTGCAGCAACCTCTTGGTTGTTGGTTGGTTAAAAGCCTATGATCTCTGAAGGGTCTGGTCTTACTAACTTTTTCTTTTCCATTATTGGGCAATTCAACCCAAGGGATGATGAGCTATATCCCTTGCTCTTTTTATTTTGTTTAATTTAATTTATTTATTTGTTGTGGAACCAGGGATTGAACTCAGACGCTTGCACTTGCCAGGGAAGTGCTTATTCCACGGAGCCATCTCCCCGGTCCCTTATTTTTATTTATTTTGAGACAGGGTCTTGCTACATTACTATGGCAGGCCTCCATCATGAGGCCTCCCCAATAGCTGGGATTACAGGTGTGCACCACGGTCCCCATCGCTCCATCTTTTTGTTCTTTTCAGTACACACCATAATGCTTATTCATAACATACAACCACAAGAGATGCTAGCATTGAGCTCTTTCCCTTCAAAATGTGCTGGCTAATAATTTTGCCAGAGAGAAATTTAATTGGCTCCATTCTCATTAACTTTTCTGACATATATCTATCCTTTGGTCCTATATCTTTAGGTGCCAAGAAATTAATTGAATTTTTTAAGTCTGAAAGACTTTGACAATAAGGAAGCTTAATCTCGACATAGGCAGAACTGACTCAACTTCACATTTGCTGTCTGTTTCGGTGGTTGGCAAATTGCGTTGTATTTAAATTGGTACAGTTCTGTTTTACAAGTACTCCCTGTCCTTTTTATTTCTAGTTCTACACACAAAAACTATAAATAAGCTCCTCTATTGCTGAGAAATAGTTTGGGATGCTTTCCTGTATGTGATGAACTTAGCTTAGAGATGGCCTGGCATACAGGCTTTCCCCTTCCCAGGCCATTACTGTAGCCAAGACATTTGGAAATCATCTGGTTCAAGATCTTCCTCCAGGGTGATTTATAAATGACTGAGACAGTGTCACCCTTCAGTGCAGTCCCCGGACACACTTAGCCCGAGGGAATGGTGGTGTTCAGACTCTTGCTAGACTCTTTTGATTCTATGGGCCAAATAACCCAGGGAAGATATCTACACGAAACCTGTTCAAATTTTATGAGAATGTAAAGACCAGAACAAAATCTTTGCCCAACACCCTGTTCAGTTTAATCCAGTGCTGGCTGCTTGGGAAATAAAACAGTGCTCTGAAGGTATCACTTAAATATCTTTGGGGAAATGGCTCACAAAACATAGACACAAGAAGAGATAATTATAGCCATGCATACAGCTTAGGGAAAATAAGAAAGAAGACTGTAAACACTGTCTTTGGAGAAAAAAAAAAAAAAGCCTCAAGAACTGGATTCCATCAGGTAAGGGAAGGGGATGGAATGTTCTTGGCAGAAATCACTGAACGTACCTGCTAGTTCTTGCCCCATCCAGTGTAGAATTCATTTCTATGTTATTCCTGCCACACAGCTAGAGAGCCTGTGCTCAATTTCTCCAGTAATAGGAAATCTACCCCCTCCCAGAACAAATCATTCCATTTTTAGATCGCTCTGATTCTGCTGTTCCTTGATCTATTGAGTAAATACCAGACACAGTTGTAATCCATTAGTGCAGTGTGCTCACAGCCTCAGAAATAAGTCCAGTCCACCTGTGTTGAGCAGACTCTACAGTAGTTCTTGGCTCTAGAAAGCAACCTGCTTGATGGGATGAGCCCTAAAGTTCCGATTGACACCCAGCCAGTCCCTTACCCTCCCCCCCAGTAGGTTGTGGGACATGGGACAGTGCTCTGTGTTGGAATTAAGACACCAGAGTTCTAACCAAGGGTTCCATTCTCAGTGACTATATGATGCTAAACAATTTTTCTACCTTGTCTAAATTTCATTTTATTCCTAGTGTTCTAATTATTCCTAATTCAGTTCACAAACATTTATTGAGAGGACATGAGGCCCTTGGGTTTATACAGATGCTGCTTGGAGGAGTTCTTGGTCAAGTTGGGGGAATAGAGAAATGAAAAATCAAGTATAGATCCAGTATAGGAAAGGCCAAGAAATGAAATAACCTAGGTGAAATGGTTAAGTGGTTAAGTGGATCCTAAAAAAATGCAAGCTACTGAAACAAAATCAATAAGAAATAGCTGGGAAGGATGGTACATTCCTATAATCCTAGGTACTTGGTAGACTGAAGCAGGAAGATCACAAATTCAAGCCTAGTGTGAGAAATTTAGTAAAACTCTGTATCAAAATTTAAAAAATAGCTCAGCTGATTAAAGCGCCTTCAAGCAGGCGCAGGGGCTGGGGGTTTGATCCCCTGACCTGCCATACTGGCCCTGCCCCCAGGGATGCCCTGAGACGGCAATTGACTGGGCATGGTGGCATATGCCTGTAATCCCAGCTCTTGGGAGGCTGTAAACAGGTGGATCA
>NDGN011545551.1:18510-37666 GCA_002564285.1 Tympanoctomys barrerae | reverse complement strand
GGCTCAGTGGAATAAGCACTTCCCTGGCAAGTGCAAGGGCCTGAGTTCAATCCCCGGTTCTGTAAAACAAAACAAAAAACTTCAAAGCTATATAGCTGTATACTTTTTAATTGGTATACCTTATGGTATGAATTAAGTTTGAGTACAGATTTATATATTTAGAAAAAGACAAAGATGTTTGAAAACAGTTGCCTAACCTTGACTAACATTTATTCATTAGTAACTTCTTCGTCCCCTACTCTATGTTGCCCCTGTGGTAAGACATCAGCCTGCCGAACACTTTATTCCCAGGATGGGTGACCTCAAAAAGAACCCTGCTCTGTCCCCAACCTCCAGGGACACTCATGAAAGGAACTAAAGATTGCTTTAGGCCAGCTACTAATCAAGCCTCTTCCTTATGCTTCCAGACATCCTCCGGGAATTCAACCCTTCCCTGAAGGGCTTCTCCACTGGCACTGGTAGAGAACACAGTGCAGGAGCCTTCTTTAACCAGGCCGTGGCAGGAGCCCGTGCTGAGTGAGTCAGTATGCCCCGTGGGGAGGACAGCCACAGACCCTGGTGGTCAGGCTCAGGGAGTGGCCTGGACTGGGAGCATGGTCTGGAGGAGGGGCCTGAGCTGCAGTCTGGGCAGATCTCAGTGCTCATTGCTGTCAGACACAGAAATCTGCTAGTGTACCCTCAACGTTACCCCCAGGAACTAGTGACAACTAACTCTGACGTCTGGCACATGCTTCACCTTGTCTGTGTTTCTCATGTACACATTGAACAGCAGCTATCTGAGGGCACCCTGGAAGCCCCAGCTGTGCCTGTGTCAGGCTCTGGCTTAGAGCCCTGCCCTCCCTCCCCTCCTCATAAGGGCTCTGCACTTCATCTGTATCCTTCCTGTCTCACAGGAAGAGCAGCAGCCTGGAATGGGAGGCCCTGAGTCCGAATCCTGAGTCTTCCCTGGTTTCTCTAAAGAGGGGCTGCCTGTGAACCTCCCTTATTAAGGCATTGTAATGTCCGGACACCCCCTTCAAAGCAGAGGTTGTGCTGAGCTGTGCATCATGTACACACGAAGGGCCAGGATGGAGCCCCAGCGATGGTGCATTAGGGCTTGCAGGGCATGCCTGGGGGAACTGCTAGGGAGCACCATGAGGACTATGGTGCTGTGCTTCATGGCGCTGAGTCCCCAAGAATAAGGTAGGTAGCTTTCTTAGTCCTGGGCTCAGTTGTGCTGCTAAATTCCAGAACCTGAGCACATAGCCTGGAGTTTGCCGCTGGGACAGAGAACAAGTATGTGCCACACCCCATCAAAGAAAAAGAAGTAGAGAGATTCTTTCTGCTTAATCCTATTTTTCTCCCAAAATAATGCAAATCTCGCTTTCCGTGTAGTTCCTAGGATTCCTGTGGTTTGATCCTTAGGTTCCCTGATGTTCTCCTCACTCCTAGCCCCACCCTGAGGTTGCAGACCACCTCAGTAGCTTTCCCATGTACTCTGACAGAAAAAGTGGGTTATACAAAGCTGGCCAGGTACGACTGAAAACCAACTGATTTACTGCTTTAAATTTTTTACTTGTTTTAATATGGCCATGATTTTGCTTCTCCCAAGCATATGTCAGCTGCTGGTGTGAGAGAGGTAGTGTTGAGTATGATCAGGTCAGAGTGAAGTCTCAGAGCAGACAGTTTAGGAGTAATCACATGAGCGTCTCCCTCAGAGTGAGAGATGCACGCTCAGCTGTGCACGACATGTCTGGGTAGACTTCCATTTGCCTTGAAGGAGACTAACTTGAGAAGAAAAACAAAGGAGATCATCAAATATGTCAGCCACAAAATAGTCACAAGGAGTATCATCACTCCTTAAATGTACAGGTGCCTGCCCTTCCCAGGCATGGCTCCACCTTCCTCCTCCTCCCCTTCCCCCTCTTCCACTTCCCCCTTTTCTCCCTCTTCCCCCTCTTCCCCCTCTTCCCCCTCTTTCTTTCCCCTCTTTCCCTTCTTCCCCTTCTTCTCCCTCTTCTCCCTCTTCTCTTTCTTCCCCCTCTTCTCTTTCTTCCCCCTCTTCTCCCTCCTCCCTCCTCCCCTTCTTCTTCTTCCCCCTCCTCCTCCTCTTCCTCCTCCTCTTCCTCCTCTTACTCTTCCTCCTCTTACTCTTCCTCCTGCTCCTCTGTGGAGCCCCTATGGGGAAGGAGGTCTGCATCCTGGCCCTCGGTCCTGTTTTCATGCAGGCCCCCTCCCAAACACACACTGTCCAGTCTTTCTGCTAAGTTCCCTGCCAGTTCCTGCCTCTCACCCAACTTTGTCCTGTGTGTGCTCACAGGGGTTTGACTGCCCAGGCCAGGAGGCTGGTGGATCTGATGAAGAATGACACGGTGAGTCTGGAGCAGTTGGGGAGGGACTCCCAGAACAGAAAATGTGTGGGAGAAAGTTCTGGACCCAAAGAAGATCAGCTATGGGCTAAGGGATGCCTGGGAGCCAGGCCTGTTGCCTAGCAGGCATCTCGGAGGCAGGGTTCTCATTCACCTGTTTAGTCCGTGAGCCACCCAGCTGCTTGAATTAGACAGCGTGAGTTGGGCACTGGACTGGGGTCAGGGATTGGAATACTCAGGGGACTATGACACCAGTCTTTTCGGGGTATATGAGGAGACTGAAGTGAAGGATGAGGATTCATAAATAGTTGCTGGGTGTTACAGAAAGAAGACTTTGTGTAAGGAATAATAGAGCACAGAGGAAGGGACCGGCAGTGTGCTTGGAGAGCCCAGGAAGGATACAGAGACGTAGGTCCTGAAAGACTGAGGTCCTGAAAGAAGCACATAAGGTTGTTCCTCAAATGAAGCAGATTCTCAATGCAGACTTTATGTTGTAGCTGTTCCTGGGTGAACAAAATATTGAAAGAGATGGACTGGGATTTATTATTCTGTGTATAAGTGAATGTGCTGTGAGGTCTATTATTAGGAGGTTTCAGAGTATTTCCATTTTAGTGTCAATCTTTTCTGAATTTTGTTTCCATCTTTCTCCCTCCACCTGTCTTGGAAGCATAAGCCAGAGGCAAAGTTATGTACAGTGGGGACAACATAAGAGGCTGTGAAGGCCACACATCTCCATGGCCACGGCTTTTGGAAGTGTATGACCACATGCCTTCCACCAAGCCCTGTGATTTTAAATGCTTTCCTGGTGCCCCACGGAGGTGGCAGGTGGCAGGGGCAGCATGGTATTTGCAGAGCACATGCTTGGTGCTGCTGTGCTGCTCTCACTAGCCTTCCCAGCCAGATGTGTTCATAGGGTCCAGATGTGTGGACCAGTTGAGTTTGCAGGGTTCCCTCTTAATGGAGGGTGGCCCTCCCCTCCATAGGCAAAAGGAGAACTTCAGGTTTCTAGAGAGTTCTAGAACAAACCTTCCTCTCCCAGGGCCAGCTCCTGGGCTGGGATCAGCACCCCTTTCCTCCACCCATTCACTTGCCGTGCTACAGATGGGGTACCCATGCTCAGAGGACAACTATGATTTTGAATCTCTGAGCTGTGTGACAGTGTGTGTAGAAAGAGCCATGTGGAAGTCCAGGACCCCATGCAAAGTTCATGAAACATTTACCATCTGTGACCTTAGCCCCCTAAAACTAACAAACAAAATATGCATACCCACTGGATTCTCCGACATGTGAGGACTTATCCCCTCCAGTCAGTGGTTAGCACTGTATGTTTTTCTTGACCCTTTTACTTATTTGTTTCCTGTTCATTTCAGAGAATAAATTTTCAGGAAGACTGGAAGATAATCACTGTATTCATAGGAGGCAATGACCTCTGCGACTTCTGCAATGACCCGGTAAGTCTCTGGGCCTTTCATCAACCCTCACCCAAGGGAAGGATCTCCATGGTCCAGCTGCTGGCTCCTGGAGCGGTGCAGCTGGGTCAGGACTTGGTTTGTGGCTTGGCTTGGAGCCAGTCTGGGAGGAACCCTGAGACCCAGAAGGCTGTCACCCCCCAGGAGTGAGGGAACAGGTAAGCAGGACTGGTTATAAGACTGACCCTGAGGAAGAAACATTTTCTTATCAAGAGAACTTTATCAGTCTAGAAGCCATGATAATATTCTAGCAATCCAGAAAAGCTTGCCTTCTCATAGATAAACAACTGCCTTCCCCAGCACATGCTAGGTCCAGCCTTGTGCTGTCACTTACACAGAGAAAAGTTGGTTTCTTATGAAGGCATCTAAGGCAAGGTTCAAAGGCCCGTCATTCGAAGCTGATGGGAAGCCCAAGGTCAAGGCTGCTGTTCCGGGGGTTCTGTGCTTCCTCCTGGAACTCCCATATGTCTGAACTAAAGAAACCTCACAGGCTCTGCCACCAAGCCCCACACTCATGCTATGCCAGGCACTGCTCTAAGCATAAGCAAGGGCAAATGAGACACAGGCTCTGTCCTTGAGCAGCTGACCCTACCAGTGAGGGACATACAGGCACTGTACCGTAACAGAAGAAGGACACCACCATGTGGTTCTGGTGATGCATGATCCATGTGATTCTGGGCTCTGAAGTCAAAGCTGCTGTGAGAACTTTTCCTGTCTGTGGGGTCAGGTGCAGTGCAGGAGACTTTCCAGTGGAGGTTCCAAAACAAGTGTTTTGGACAGGCGGAAAGAAAGGGACCAGCACACTCAGGTGTAAGAGGTGGTGACCCTACTGCTGCCTGTGAGCAGCTACCCAGAGGGGTAACCTGTCCCCAGGTCCCTTACAGCCCACTTGCCTGTCATCAGACTCATCTGAGGCCATGCAATTTCAAGCTGTGATCCTGAAGGCTCCACAGGAAAACCAAGGGTGTACTAGGGGTCGGGGAGCTGGGACCATGGGCCCAATCCTAGCTCTGATCCCTTTCCTAGAGCAGGGGTCTTGGTTAGATTTCAGTCAGAAAACAAGGTCTACTGCTTTTTCTAAAAAGTTAAAGGCAACATATTGCAGTGATTGTGCATACCAAAGTTAATAGCACATTTCGCATGAGCTAAGTCCTGTGTGTCCGTCAACAGACGAGTGGATAAAGAAAATGCGGTATCTATACATAATAAAATATTATTTGGTTATAAAGAAGGATAAATTTGAGCATTTATAGGAAATGGCCACACCCCATACACCTAGGAAACACAATGTTAAGTGAAATAAATCAGACACACCAACTTAAATACCATGGTTCTCTCATTGGAGCAACATAAAGTACAAATGAAGAGAAAAATAAAAGATTAATAAAAGGAAACAGGGAAGTAGATCTTTTGCAAATGGGAAGAGGTCCAAGAGACTGAGGGGGAAAGGGAAGGGAAAGGGGAAGGGAAAGGGGAGGGGAAAGGGGAGGAGACGTAGAGAGAGTTAGGATGAGTCTTGGGCATGTGCCAGATGCTCACAGTTACTATGAACATGTTGCAAACATGAACTAAAACTAATAACGAAAGTGGGGAAAGAGGATCTAGAGATAAAGGTATGTCGGTGGGGCAGGGGAGGGGAAGAGAAAAGAATGAAGATGTGCTATATACACGCACTTACTCCCTGAGATGAAAGCAAAGCAATATGCTAATAAAATAATTTTTTTTAAAAAAATATGAAAGCCACAAATATCAAGACCAGCAGAAATAAGAGCTAACGTGTATGCTTGTATGAGGATGTCCGGAAGACACTTTTCTTCTCCTCCTGCTGTCTCCTCAAGGCCCTCACCTAGGAGGTCGCTGCCAGGAGATGAGGCCCCAGGCAGAAGCAGTGAGGTCGGAGGACGGAGACTGTTACCACTGCAGGAATTCTCAGGCCCTGCTCTCAGCTGTGTGTCCCAACAACCAAGCCTGCCGCTGCTTTAGAGGGACCCAGGGATGTGATGTGCTTTAGCTAAGGCTGTATATCTGGTTAAGATGAGGTAGATGCAGAGCTTTCTCCAGCTCCATGCAAAAGACAGCATTTCCCTGAGGGTCACATGACAGGTCTGAGGATGTGGGCTGAGGTGAAGGCTGGGGTTCCCAAAGACAAACACTCTCTTCTAATATTGTCCGCTGACTGAACTACAGGAAGAAGAAGAGCCCTGGTGGTAGAGAGAGAGGGTGATGAATGGGGCTCAGGATGCATTTCTCATCCTACAGGTCAACTATTCCCCCCAGAACTTCACGGATAACATTAGGAAGGCTCTGGACATCCTCCATGCTGAGGTATGGGGCTGGGATACATCCTTCGAGAGGCTCCACGGCCATTGGCTTGGGCTGAGGTGTTTTGCTGAGACTTCCCTGGCAGGTCCCTTTTGTCTGGTTCCCAGAAATCTGAATGTACAGTGTCAATGGGGAGCAGAGAAGAGGGAGCAGGAAGGGATGAAAGAAGTGGGTGGGCCAGATGGAAATGTCTGGCTTAGAATTCTGGGAGAAGAAGGTACAGGCCATGTAAGAGGCTCTGTCTAGCTGTCCAGTTCTGCTTTTTCACAGGTTCCTCGGGCATTTGTGAACATGGTGAAGGTGCTGCAGATAGTTAACCTGAGGAAGCTGTACAAGGAGAATAAAGTCAGCTGCCCACGGCTGATCCTCAGGTCAGAAAAAAGCTTCTTTCTCCTTGTTCTCTAGAGGGCCATAGGCCCTTAGCAGGGGTGTGTGTGTGTGTGTGTGTGTGAGAGAGAGANAGAATAAATGAGAGAATGAGAAAGAAAATGAGAGAGAGTAAGAACACAGACAAAAACCAGAGCAATCTGATGGAGGGCCATCCCAGGACTTTTGACCCCAGTATAGGCCTCAGTTACTTCCCTCAGGGTGTATGTAGTGTGGTATGGAATCTAACCCTGCCACTGTTGCCATAGCAGTCAAGCACATCCCCCATCCCCATCATCCTCCAGAGGAAAGAGAGCAAAATGTCAAGGATGAAGTCAGGTCATGTGGACAGGGCTCAAAAAGCATGCAGGCTGCTATGCAGATCTACATCATGGTATGTCCAGAGCACCACCATTCCCTGACAGACAGTGCCTCGGGTTGGCAGGTGTGCTCCAGAGGCAATTGACGCTTCCTAAAGGATCAGATGACCAAGTCAGAATTGGCATGGTCCAGAGAAGAATCTTTCCTAAAGAACAACCACCTTGTGAGGCCCTGTGAGACCGACTTTAACCCTCAGCACACCTAAACAAAGATGGCTGCCTCCTTCATCTATTATACATTTCTATGACTTTGGGGAATAAGATGCCTTTATAACCAAAACATGACTGTTTCCATAGAACTCCTTCCTACAAGTCCTCTGGACCATTACCCAGGTCACAGTGGCAGTGCAGTTCCTCCCCCCCACAGTCTTGACACACCATGAGGTAATGAGTCATTACCACATGGTAATTATCCCCCACAGCCTGGGAACTATGAGTCACTGCTAGCACAGTGTAGCTGCCCCACAGCTGCTTGCTGAATGACTGAATGAATAATTCACAAGGGCTAGCCTTGCTCTTGGAAAGTAAGACTGACTTTGGCTGATGCCCTGAAGGTCCATGCCCAGTCTTGCCTGGGGGCCTGGATCGCACAGGTCCCGCTGAGAAGGCCCCAGGGCAATGAAAGCAGAGACAGGACGGCTGTTGGGTGACACGTGCCTATTAACACAGCTGGTGTCAGGCGTGCTATTTTCAACTGCTGACGCATCCCCTGGCTCCTACTTTCCCAGTCACTACTAGGCCACACTGGGGTTGCATACATTCATCCTATTTCAGAGCAGCTCTCCAGAAAGCTTCTTGCTCCTGGTTCCCTGGGGGTCGCAGACCATTAAACCTAAAGGTTCAAAGAGTCCTTTGCCAGCCAGCTCCTCTGGAAGACCTGACATGGCCAAGTCATTGGATGTCAGAGTCGGATAGATTCAAGGTCACCTTGCCCTTGACACTGCAGTGCTCTGCACTCCCTGCCTCTCTTTTCTGTCTCAGGGGCTGAGATGTCATCAGTGATGCTGGCTCTACACTGAGCCATTTGCACTGATATCACCTTAGCTCCCTGGACCAAAAGCCCAGACTTGGCAGAGGATGGAGCAGAGCTACAGACTAGACAGAGGCAGTTTAGTATAGCGGTTTAGTGCTCCAGTTTAATTGGGTGTGATGCTGCCTACCTACAATCCCAGCACCCTGGGAGATGGAGGCAGGAGGATCTCAAGTTCAAGCTCAGACTGGGAAACTTAACAATTCAGTGAGACTGTCCGTACCCTCCCCCCAAATGTAAAAGGGCTGGGGATGTAGCTTAGTACCAAGACCCTGGGTTCTATCCCCATTACGGTAACAACCATAGCAAAAACTCTCCGGTCCAGAGCCAAAGGGACTTGAGCTTAATCCCCTGCTTTCACACTCAGCACACACATGGCTACGTGATCTGGAAGAAATTACTTAACCACTCTGAGCCTCGGTGTTCTTCTCTCTAAAATGGGGACAATGATAGTTCAACTTCTAGGATAATTATGAGGATTAAACAGATTATAACCCACAAAGCTCTCATTACACAGTATCTGATAGCTACCATTCAGTGTATATCAGCAATTATTATTCAGAAGGAGGCGCACCTCTGTAGGCATTGTCCCCAGACAGCTACAAGGTGAGCCAGCTCCATGCAAGTCACTCCTCCTTGTACAGACAGATGTTAGAAGCAGCTGTCTCATTTTCAAGAGCAATCCAGGTCAGGGTCATTGTCTGCAGTGTCCCCTGGCCCAGTGCACAAGTTAAGCATCCAGGCCCTCCCTCAGCAAGGATTCCTGGTGCTTCCAACTGAAAGAGAAATATCTTCAGAGTCCCGAGCCGTGTTTTGGCATGACTGATCTCAGGGTGCGGCATCTTGTGGTTTGGCCTGTAGATCCCTGTGTCCTTGTGTCCTGAAGTTTGCTGACAACTCAACAGAACTTGACTCCCTCATTGATATAAACAAGAAGTATCAGGTAAGCCTGGAGGGGCCCACTGTGCAGTTCAGAGAAGGAACAATGCTGAGGCACTTGAGCCCGATGAGGGGTGGGGGATAACCGCTGGCCAGTGTAAAGACAGATGGGGGGATGCAGTTCAGCTAACGAATGAAGCTACAGAGGCAAACCATAAGACATGCTCCATGGAATCCCAGTTCTTGGCCTTTACATGAAAATGAATACTGCCACTTGTGAAAGATAAGGGGGTATTGTCTTAGTTACTTTTTTTGTTGCTGAGACAAAATACCTAACTCTCAAAGTTAAAAGAGGAAAGGCTTATTTAGCTCACAGTTTGTAGAGGTTTCAACTCATAGTTAGCTGGCTCCAAGGCAGGGTGGCATCACGTAGCACGCAGTCAGAAGGCAGCAAGCTATAGGCAACAACAGCAGCTCTTTTCTGTCTTACATTTTATTTAGGCTACCCACCCTAGCATGAGTAGATTCACACCCTTAATCCTAGCATCACAGGTGAATCAATCCCAATGTCACATCTTTGACCCCAACATCACATACCCTAAGTCAAGCCACTTCTGCAAAGCCCCTCCTTTGACTGCCTGAGGCTTTGGGTGGAGGTCTAGATGTGAGGCAGAAAAAGTATCAAGGAAAGAAGTCTTGGTGTGTATCTTCCTAGATCCACACCCCAGCTCCTGGGTGGGAAGTGGAAGTTGCAACAGCTCCTCCCTAGGTCTTGAAGGTTTCAGAGGGATAAGCCAGCCCTCCTCTACATCCCCTCGGGGAGCAGGTGTCCCTACAGAGCACCAGCAGGAGAGCTGACAGCTGGCCTGCCCCGTAGACTGGTTCTTTAGTCCTTTTGTCATCTAATCAACCAGACAGCTGACTCCCTGGAATATCTTGAGTTTCCCCCAAAACAATCAAAGGGAACAGTGGTGGCCTTGCTGTTAGAGCGGGCTGCTAACAGCTTGCAGAGGTAATCCATCCTTCAGAAGCCCATGGACTACATGGATAGAAGCACTTCCCTGCAGCTTCCTCTGGAGGCAGCCATACCTTCTGGGTGTGTCAGAGACTCAGAGCAAGGAACCGTTGTTTGCCCTGTGACCACTGCTCAGCCCTCTGGGGCCTCCTCAGTTGTACTTCCTTCTGCCACAGGTGGGCACCTGTCACAGCGGTGAGCAAGAGAGGCACCCCACAGCTAGAGAAGAGAGGCAGAAGAGAGGCAGCTGAGGTTATGGTCAGGAGAACAGCCCTGTGCTGAGTGGAGTTCTTGGGTGCCAGCAACAGAAGCTCATGCAGTTTGTGGCTAATTTAATGTTTCAGCAGAGTCACAGAAGAGTTAGAGAGCTAGCCAAGGCTGGGGGCTGAGCCACCAGGAATCACAGTCATAAGTTCCTAGGGGCTGAGCTGTAAGATTTAACATAAGGCCAGAAACCTCACCAGAGGAGACATCGCAGACAGCACTGTCACTGATGCTTCCAAGAGCCAGCAATGGCTACCTTCGTCAGCAGAATGGACCCCGGCCTGCCCCTGAGGTGGGGTTTGGATAGGGTCCCCCTTCCTAGGCCTATGTCATAGTTACAAAGAGGGCTGTGGAAATGAGCTAACTTTCCCAGCTTCTCCATTAAGAGGCAGGATGTTCTTCCTACAGTGGAGGTTTTCAAACATAGGAAGACTAAAAGAAGAAATAAAGACCTGTGAGTTCCACATGTGCAAATTTAGCCAACCACAGATGGAAAATACTCAGGAGAAAAATCTATCTATTCATCACAGACACTTTTCCTTATTATTCCTTAAACAACAAGGCATAGCAACTATTTCTCTAGTGCTTATATTGTTTTAGGTATTCTGAACAATCTAGAGGTGGCCTAAAGAACGGGGAAGGTGCACCTAGCTTATGTGCAGTTACTGTGTCA
Source organism: Tympanoctomys barrerae (assembly GCA_002564285.1). Lineage (NCBI taxonomy): Eukaryota > Metazoa > Chordata > Mammalia > Rodentia > Octodontidae > Tympanoctomys > Tympanoctomys barrerae. Next base: position 26,920 of record NDGN011545551.1, on the reverse strand, counting down.
TTTGTACATAAGGAACCTGAGCTTCCATAGATTCTGGCATCCGTGGGGCTCCTGGAATCAACCTCCCACAGGTAGAAATGGGTGGATTCACTGGCATTTGCCAACAGTTAGGCCAGCTGTCCTCAGGTCTCATCTTGGTCAACACTGAGTCCATGATCTAGGGTCCTGGAGACACATATCAAGCACAGGAGGCCATCTCGCCCTCTGGGGACTGACTCATTCCCTTCTCCTGCATTATCTATGGTTTTCATCCTTCTCCCAGAAGATGATCTTTGCTGTCAATAACCACAGTCATTTATTTAGCTCTTACCAGATGCCAGGGGCTCTACACACTATTTCTTTCCATTGCTCCACTCTGAGCCATGGTAGGTGACACTCCCCCCCCCACCCCAGAAACTAGTAGCATTGGAAAGGGCTTATTAGGCAAATTAGCTTTGCCTAATATCCTTCATTTACAGATGTGGAAATAAAGCTTCAGAGAGGGAAGGGGCTTGCAGAAAGTCATACAGCTACTACAGATTGTATCATCTGGGATTCTTCTTTTGAGAGGTCACTTTCCTTTCCTGTGTCTTACGCAGGGCTACGCCTGTAATGGAAAAGGCTGGCCCAGGAGGTCAGACATGAGAATTCTCTGTTCTGAGGTTCTCATCCTGGCTGACCCTGAGAAAAGACAATGCATGTAACCTCTAAGGTGACCACACTAATGTTCCCAGCTGCATGAGCCCGATCCCTCTCTGCAGCCAGAATCCTGGCCCTAACAGCTGGAAACTCTAGTGACAGTGGAATGGCAAAGTCTGATAGAAGTGAGTCAGAACCAGGATAACTGATTCTCTTAGAACTGAACCCAAGCAGAAGCTGGGAGGAATTTAGCTACTATCCTCCTAGATGGATCTGAGAGCACAATGTTCACCTACACCTACACACACACACACACACACACACACAGCAAAGCAATATAATACAGCATTGTTGTTGACTCATCTTTGATTTTTCTGAACAAACGTAGAACAGAAATTAAATGTAAGGATTATCCAAAATGCCACTTGATCAAATACCAGGCTTCGAGTCTTTAATCAAAATAGCTTTAAAAAGGGGAGAGGGCCAAGTTACTAGATTTAAATTATTCTTGCTTTTCCCTTTCTATAGCTTAAATCAAATATATGTAATTACAGCAGAGGTAGGAGTCAGGGGCTGAGTTTAAGGCTGATTTAAAAAGGTAACTCGCTGGCCCTTGGGCACTTGTGATGTTACTGGAAGTTAATTTACCCAGCAGCCGAAGTCTGTTTAGTTCTACATCAGAGAAGAGCTCAAGCAAGGCTGAAGTTGATTCAGAGAGGCCCTCCTGAGCCCAGTCCCTTTCTCCCCCTCTCCTTGCAGGAGGGGACAGAACAGCTGGTTGAGAGTGGACGATATGACACAAGGGAGGACTTTACAGTGGTTGTGCAGCCATTCCTTGAAAAAGTGGACATACCAAAGACCTCGGTAAAGAAAGCCCAAATTGTGGAAGAGCAGAGCCCACAGTTGGTGCCTGGCTGTTCTGAGCATCTGTTATGCCAGGCAACATTTCTGTAACTGCCCCTCTCTTTTCTGCTGGTGACCAGGAGGGCTTGCCTGACAGCTCTTTCTTCGCCCCTGACTGTTTCCACTTCAACAGCAAGACACATGCCAGATCAGCTAGCGCCCTCTGGAAAAACATGGTAGGGTGGCTGAGGAAGGAAAATCCTCCTCCCTCCAAGTTCATTACTTGTGCTCCTCCTTCCCTCCCTCCCACACCCTTGCCCTGAACTCTGACCTTTCCATTCTGGCCACCTCTTTCTCATTCTCCATCTTCCTGCTTCTTGGTTTAGCTGGAACCCGTTGGCCAGAAGACAAGACAGCACATTTTTGAAAATGAAATTGATATCATGTGTCCAAACCAGGTAAGATGAGAGGCACATCTCTCCAACACTCATGAACAGCGTCTTCTCCAGGTTCTGGCACTTTCTACGCTCTTCAGTTCAGTTCATCCCAAGTCCTTGCCCCAGCCTCTGCTCTGTCCATGGACCCACCCCATTCAAGATTCCATGTCAACACCCATCATGCCCCTTCAGTTGAACTGAGAGGAAGACTGGTGACCCTCCCATGCTCCCAGACTCTGTCTGGCAGTGCTCTCTGATATAGCACAAGCTGGACACCATTTTCATGGACAGACAGGAAAAAATGTGGCAGCCATATCCAGCTTTCATTCTGAGAGCTGAGAACAGGGAAAAACTTCAAGGGCAGCTGGGACCAAGCATGTAGGCACATAGCTCCTGGCTCCATCACAATCTGGAAAGAGCTAGGAACTGAGACCTAGAATGCTAGCTGGTTGGATAGAGGGTGGAGGGGTGGGGTGCTAAGTTGGAAATAGGAGCCAGAAAAGCAGAACAAGGTCCCTGTTGTCACCCATAAGTTGTTACAAGGATTCTTGGAGCCCTATGGCTGCTTCCCACAGCCCTATAACTCTGCATACCCAGAAGGGTTCCAGACCTGACCCTAGGAATCAAATGCTAGACCTTGCCCAGGGCAGGACCAAAATCTGACTTTTCTTGCCTGAACAAGGAGTGTCTAGGCTGCTGCAGGGTGGAGTGGGCATGGGGTAGCAAAGGAGCCCAGAAAGTGGAGACTAGGACTTTTATTAGCAGGAAGAGACACACTGCTGTTGGAAGGGAGTGGGTGGAGAGAAAAGAGGCAGCAAGGGTCCTTGGCTAGGAGGAGAAGGCTGGGCTCAGATTGTGGAATCAGGGAGGCCACGGGAGGATGCCTCAGTTGGTACTTACTGCAGACTGGCAATAGTGAAGCAAGTCACATATGCTACCATGACTCCCTCCCTGTCCCCACAGGTCTGGCCATTCCTGAGTACCTACAAGAACAGCATGGAGGTATCTGCTCATTGTTCCCTTTTGACTCACCATGCAGTGTGATGAGCAGCCCAAGCTAGGGCTGGCCCAACAGGATGGGTGGAAAAGGGATCAAGAGTCCCTGCCAAGTAGCCCAGGGACCCAGGCCCTCTTACAAAGACTCTCATTCATCTGTACTTTCAGAAGCAGAATAAGCTCCTTGGATTATGGCTGAATAGGCATTAGTTGAACCATAGCATTCTCCAGACAGACTAAAGAGAACTATCCTCTTTACCAAACTGGGGTGGGAGCAGGTGGTGTGGGTTGCGGTCATTTGTGGAAGCCCTGAGTCTTAACATTGACTAAAGATTTGGTCTGGACTAGATTAACAGAGCTCAACCTGGCTGACACTCAAAATCACCTGGGGTGACTTCAGATGCCTGTTAGAGAAACCCTTGCCAGGTGTACAACCCAGAAATCTAGATATTTTCAAGCCCTCTGAGTGAATCTTGATGCTTGGCGAGCCTCTCTGGCCCCTTTTAACTCCGGGATTCTGGGATTTGTTCTATGCTCCTAGCACCATGGGAGCTGGCTGTCTTGTGGAGAGAGGACTCCTTCTGCCTGGCCGCCTACTTCAGGTAACCCCCATGACCTTTAGGGTTCAAAGCTCCTTAGGACTTATACACCATGGAGCAACCTGACAAGGCTTTTCTTAAGCTAGTACCACGTTTATGGCCAAAGCTTGCTTCCTGTCTGGGATGGGCATGTGCTTTGCCCCACGCTGGCCTCTGGCAATATCATACCCGGCAGGCCAGAAGCTCTTTCCTGCCCTTTGGCTACAGCCTCCTGGACTAGGCACCTGCAGGTGGACCAGTCCTGCGGTGTGGCAAAGCCCAGGGGCAAGGAATCCCACCAGCAACCTGGGTCTGTGGATGTGTGGCCCTAGTTCTACAGCCACTTCAGCTTTCAGTAAGGTCTGGAAGGTTTCCTGGGCTCTTCAGATGGGTTTGAGGACAAGGAGAGCCTTCATGGCTATGCTCTAGATTCTCGTGGAATCCAGAACAGAGCTCTTCATCTGCAGTGGCCTGCATTTGCACTCAGGCCATAGCCGGCTTCTCACATCACCACTAAAATGAAATAAGGGGATCGTACTCTGCCGGCCTCCTTTCCTTTGACCCATTTGTCTATCTCCCAACCCCCTACTGCCAACTTTGTTCTGGGATTAGCTTATCATGTCTCTTAGGAGGAAATTCTCCTTGTGTAATGTCTGCTCTTGTGGCAGAGTGGATGCCCAGTCCAGCATGGTCCAAATGTCCAAGCAGGTCTTGCTTGAAGCATAAGGTGCTAAGCTCTGGCTGCAGCCTGCGGCCTGAAGACTCAAGCATGTCCCCTTCCATTCCAGCACATGCCCTGAGACCCGCAGACGTCCGTGTTGTGGCTGCTCTGGGGGATTCTCTGACTGTAAGGACCCTTGGACTCTGGGCGAGTTGGGCATGGAGAAGTCATCCCAGATCCCTGCCCTCCCAACCCCGGGGCTTATATTCCTGTCCTCTGCATTACCTTTCCCTTCCCTGACTCTGGCAGCCCAAGAAAGAGGCAATGATTGGATTTTGTAACTACTTTCTCGAGCAAATGAACAAATCTTTTACAGGAGCGAAGTACATTGTCTCAGTAAGTAGAGGTTTCAAACATCCAGCAACACTTTTTAAAGGCACACAAAAAGAGAAGTTATTTTAGTTCAAAATCCTTCTAAGCCTCCCTGCATGGGCACTCTTCTTCCTTGGAGTATACTTTACAACCAGCTCCAACCCTTGCATCTGTATCACCTTTGTGATTATAGATTAGAATGCAGCAGAGATTCCTCAGTGGTGGGTGAAACTCTTCCCCCAGCATCCCAACCAGGAGCAGTGCTAGTTGGAGGTCACACTTTCTAGCAGCACCTGTGTGAATGCCTCCTAGAAGGTCCTGGAGGGAGAGAGGAGAAATGTCAGATTTGTGTGAAATCCTTCCACCCCAGTGGCCCAAGCCTATGAATACCCACTTTATAAAGAAGTGAGGAACATAATGCTGGTGATATTATTAACAGTCTCTCAGGTTTGTAAAGCACTTGAGAGTTTTCAGTCTTAACAACTGTGCCCAAAGTTGCCCCAAACTGGCCTGTGAGAATCATGGGGCTTGTCTTTGGTTCAGTCAGGAAGAGGCTATAGGCAGGGTGGGGACAAGGCTGGGAGGGAGGGCTGCCAGTGAGCCTGTCTTCTAGTCTCCTGCTTTGCTTCTCTTCCAAGTCGCTGGACCCACAGCTGGAAGCCCTGCCCTGCCGTAGTCCCCTTAACTTAACTTGGTAATTTCCTGTGGATTTTGGTATATTTTCAAAGGCTGGCAATGGAATTGGCTCCAAACCAGGCGACCTCCCCGATGTCACCACACAGTACCGAGGACTGTCATATAGGTAAGATTAACCCTTGAGCTCCTCCCCGGGGCCCACTCCCAAAGTCTGGGTGGGGGTTTGACTCCTGTAAATGCCAAAGATGGAGCTTTCGTTTCTACAAAGATGAACATTTGGTGGATGGAGACACTGTTTTACTGTTGATAATCTTTTTTTATTTTTAAATTATACAGAAAAGGTAAACCAAGGTTCTTATCAGCCGCCTGGGTCCGCAAATCCAACATGAAATGTACTCGAAAACCACCAAAGCTCTGATTCTTCACCTGCCCACTTGCATGTCCATGTGCGTGTGTGGATGCTCCTCCGTCTGTCTGTGTGTATTTATTTGTGTTGTTCTACAGCCACACTTCTGCTTCTGTGTATATGTACACGTCTGTACCGAAAACCTCCAAAACCCAACATGCACTTCAGGGGGGATATGACTAAGACAAAGTCACAATCAACAGGGACCCAGAGCCCTCCTCTGTCCTGGCACAACAGGAGGCGGCTAGGCAGGTGGCAGAGGGAACTCTGGAAGTCGTGCGCTCAGTGGGCAAGTGCTCCTTAAAAATAAAAGGCTCCTGAGCATGACAAGGCTAGAGAAAGGGAAGTAAATAGCCTTCCAGCTGGGAAGGCTTCCCAGGGAGGGCGATACCCAGCAGGCTTGAAAGATTTGCCATTTGGCAAGTGAAGAGGTAAGAAAGGGCAGTCCAGGGGCAGAAGCAGGAAAGCTCAGGGTGCCTAGGGAGCGGTTGCTTGTGGGCATTCTTACGTGTCTTTCTTTCCTAATAAAATGTGTGTTGATGAATGCTTCAGAGGAATTGGTGAGTAGCTCAGATTTTATCTGGGAAAACGACTAGACCAAAGACAGCCACTAGAGGGCAGTGAGCCCCAAAATGAGTAGCGGATGGCGCACGAATGCATTTGTTGCTTATCTGTTCCTTGGGGAACTAATTTCAATACCTCCCCCAAGAATATGAGAGGAAACAGAGGGGTGAGCACGCCCGTGAAATTCTTCAGCCAGAGGTGAGCAGAGTCCCAGAGAGAGAGAAGATTTTCAGGGCAGAAGAGAAGCATCATGCAACCACCCACAGGAGGGACCTGCGGGGTCCTAAGCACAGGGCATCCTCCTGCCCCGGGACCTCTAAGTTTCTACCACATCTTCAGCCAGGTCAGTGGTCCCTAGTAGGCTGCATAGAACAAGGCAGAGCCTGGGCCACTCCCTCCTCACCCGGTGTTGCTAAGGCTCAAGAGCCCAGAGGGAGAGGAAGAAAGGGGGCTTTTTCCAAACTCGGGAAAAGCACAAGTTGTGGTGGCTGCACCTGGTCTCAGCTGAAGGAGCCCGTGACTTCCTATCATACGCTGGGAAAGAGAAGGTGAAGCAGGCATGCCGCAGCACAGATGGGCGTGCAGCTCTTGGGGCAGTGAGCTCCTCAGCCCAACTTCCTAGGCAGCTCACCTGGCGGGGCTCCCGGAATCCTAACACTGTACAAAGGCAATCTTCTGTTGAAAATTTCTCTCTGTTGCTGTGGAAAAATCTAGCCATTGCTCTCTGTTCCTTCTAGGGACAGTCTGAATTTTCAAGTTCTAACTTCAGTACTCCCTGTCCAATAATGGGTGCTTTTTCTTTAAACCTTTTGTGTATCCTAAAATTTCAAATATCTGCTCCTACATGTACCAGTGTGAAAGATGGAAACTCCAGGTCAGAATTTAAGAGATGATTTGAGTTGTGGTAGAAACTAGTTTCTCAAAGCAAGTTCCATGGAACATTAATTCCACCCAACACCCAAGAAGGAGAAACTGTTTGTGTTTGGGGAAAACTACAGGCTATATCTTTTCTTTGGGGAAAGTTACATGCACAGTAGCATAATAAAGGCTCTGAGAAGTGCTGCATTGAAGAAATCTGTTTTCATTTTATTTGATCTAGTACTTCCTATAATTCCAGAGTTCTTTCTTTATAATGCCTATGAACATCCCCTGGGAAAAGTCCATGTAGTAAACTGATCTGAGCAAAACAGCTCCCTGGAGCTGCCAGTGCCTCTAGATTGGAAATATTAGTCAACTAATGATTCTAGGTGAATTAATCCATTGGGGCTTCCTCTGGTGAGGAAACAGAATGGGAAGTAGACTTCACAGTTAGGAGAGATGTGGGTGCAGGACTCTTGAAGTGTGGGTGGCTGTGAGCCGGACCACTGTAAGACGTTTGGTTGTGAATATTTCCAGGGCCTCTTGGCCCATGAGGTCATGCCCCAGTGGGCCGACTGAGCTTTGGCCAGCTCACCCATGAAGCAGGCAGATGGATTTTGCTTCCATTGAAATATGTTGGCTTGTTTGGCATCATTCAATGAATCAAAATAAAATACTTACCAAAAGATACATTTCTATGTTTTTTTCAATTAGGACTTGAGACTCACATTGCTAAAGCTCCTTCAACAAATATTAGTGAGCACCCACTTTATTTTTCAATATAGGAACAAGACCCAGCCACTGAACTCGGAATGTCATAGATTATGTTCCCTGAAGGATCTAACTTACACTAGTGTGGGTCTGTTTTGACCCAGTTTGTTTTCTTTTGTGTTTTTATAGTTCTGATCAGAATGGTGACTAAAATAGTTTTGTTCCTCTGTATAAATTTGTATAATCTCTTTTTATCCTACACAGTTTTACTCTAGAATGGCACCAGGGAGTGATTCCCTGGCCTGTTGGCCTTGGTGTAGCACCACATTTCTTTTAGTACCAAGATGCCTTTAAGCAAGAAATTACAGTAGAAAGCCAGCAGGGTGGCACACACTTGTCATCCCAGCACTCGGAAGGCTGAGATAGGAGGATCGTTGCAAGTTCGAGACCAGCCTTCGCTACAAAGTGAGCTCAAGGCCAGCCTGAACTGCATAGTGAGATCCTGTCTCAAACAGATAAAAAGGGATAAAGAAATCACAGTAGAAAGTACTTGATGTGCTTGCGTAAGTCTTCATGATTACACATTTGTTGAAGGGGAAAAGAGGGAAGAATTAGAAGAAAGTAATTAGAAGTGGTATGGGGATTTTTTTTCCAAAAAGAAAATGCCCGGGCCGGGGAGATGGCTCAGTGGAATAAGCACTTCCCTGGCAAGCACAAGGGCCTGAGTTCA
>NDGN011545551.1:0-12090 GCA_002564285.1 Tympanoctomys barrerae | reverse complement strand
AGAGAGAGAGAGAGAGAGAGAGAGAGAGAGAGAGAGAGAGAGAGAAGGGAACAGTTCTAATCTTATGTACATGAAGTACATTTAGATGTGAATTCATTATAAAACAAAAGACGACAGTTTGGACTGAAGGAACGTTTGGGGGCATGACCAGCAAAAGCCAAAAAATACCTGCTGCAATACCCAAGGATGAGATGTTTTATTTTCTCCTTTAATTAAGCACCACATTCCTGCAGCCTAAACTCATTGGCCCAGGGCCTGGAGTTTCTCACCAGTGCTGTGTTCATACAGAGGGTGCTCCCTGTACCCCATTTCCTCTCCGGACCCAGCCTGGCCCCCAAACGTGTATGGAGCCTCCAGGCAGGCATGCTTCTAAATCAGAGCTCATGAGAACCCCTCATCTACACCCCAGGCAGCCCAAAGGCTGCACACCTGAGCAGAGCTCTGGCTCTGGGCTCTCCTGTCCCTTCTGTGCAGCGCCTTGTGCAACTGCGTCCTGACCCCGAGGGAGAACTCCCACGAGCTGGCCAAGCTGGACGCCCTTGCCCAAGCCTACCAGGTGAGATGAAGACAGGCGCTCTGCGGTGTTTCCTCCACACTCACGCTCACATCACAGCTTATAGCCCTGGGGTGGCATGCAGGGAAGCAGAAATCTACCTCCTGGTCTGTCGCTGTCCTGCCTGGCCATGAGATGGCTGTGGCCGCAGTCAGCTCAGCAGAATCTGGATGACAAAGCTCTCACGGTGGAGCTGCATGCAGGGGCTTTACCCCAACCTTGGCCAGTAGGTCTGGGTGCCCAGAAGACCACCCCAGAGGCTCAGCCACACTCATCTCTCTCACCCGAGCCCCACAGGCTCACCGGCACTGCAGACAGGCCATAAGAAAGGAGCCTGGAGTGTCTAGGGTTTATTGGTTATGGGACTCCCCTGCCTGCCCCTTCAGACAATGCAGACCATTAAAACCCAAACCTAATCATACCCTACCCTCTTTCCAAATTCTCCTGAAAGAGATCTGCCTTTGTGTTCTCAGGGCCAGGGCTGGCAAGGGCAGGGGTGTTTCTCCCACCTGTCCTTGCCTACCTGTGCTGAAAGTCCCCCTGTGCATGATGTCCCCAGAGCAGCATGCGTGAGCTGGTGGAGTCAGGCCGTTATGACACCCGAGAGGACTTCTCTGTGCTCCTGCAGCCCTTCTTGCTCAACATCCGGCTCCCCTTCCTGGAGGTTCGCTCCCTACCCTGCCCCGGTGTTTACAGGATGGCAGAGCAGGCAAAGCTGCCACATGCTTCTGTGAGCCTGCAAGCAAAACAAAAGACAAAGCTCCCCAGGTGCCCTTCTGGCAGCACCAGTGTCTTTGAATACCCAAACCATGTTTCCAGGGACAGCCTGATGCTGAAGTTCCTATAGTCCCCTGAGAACAGCCTCCGTTGTGTTGAGCACCTACTATGTGCCAGACCCTACACTTGTTTTTGTATGTTTTATTGTCCTCATATCCTCCCTAAATGCAGAAGTGTCCTTGCTTCTGAAAAGGTAGGCATCAAGGCACGGAGAAGCAAGATTCAGAGGTATCTGATCCCACATTATTAACTTCCCGGCATATACTCGGTTCTATCGCATACAACCCTGCAATTATAATGGAGGGTCCTGGTGTTATGTTCCAGCCCTTGGCTGTGCTCTTTGCCTGGTTCTTCCAAAAGAACAGAAGAGACCTGTGAGTGGAGAGAGTGGGGGGTTTCTCCTGAGGGCTTTGTCTAGTTGGAGGGAAGCCAGGAGGCAAAAAGCCTTTGTGCATCCCCAAGTGCCACAAGAAAAAAAGCTGAAACCAGGTGGCACCCTCCCCTGATGCCAGCTTTGCTCAGGCCTGGCCAGGGTTCAGCTCCATTCTCTCCCTCAACCACCACAGGACCAGGGAGTTGCAGCTGGGCCATCACGTTTCCTTGCCTGGCTAGTCTAGCAGGGGGCTAGTCTGTTTCCTGAGCTGGGGTGTTATACACAAGTGCCTATAAATAACATAGTACATTTTTATTAAATAAGGGGGAGCTATAGAGCCAAAATGAGGGTGGGAACTTGGGTTTATGTGTGAGTCTGCTTTTGTATCCCACTTAAAGTGAGCAGACTTTGTAGAGAAAGTGAGCTGGAACCTTCCCAAGGGAGCAGGGAATCTCATGGTCTGTTCTAGGCGTCTGACAATGGCTGAGGCTTCCTCTTACCTAATAGGATGAAGAGGAAGGATATTTGTCTCTTTCAGGATGGGCGTCCAGATACCTCCTTCTTTGCCCCAGACTGCATCCACCCAAGCCAAAAATTCCACACTCAGCTCGCTAGAGCCCTTTGGGTCAATATGGTAAGATAAGTGAGGTGTTGCTGGGGTTCTAATCTACAGCAATGTATGCACCCTTATAAAAGGGCCAGGCCCTTGGTCAAGTGCAGCGGCCTATGACTAGAATCCCAGCACCCTGGGAGACTAAGGTAGGAAGATGGAAAGTTTGAGCCCACCCTGGTCAACTTAATGAGACTCTCAGAAAATAAAAGAGTAGTTCAGTGCACAGGTCTTGGGTTCAATTCCAAGTACTGAAAAACATGGGGGCAAAGCCTGTAGAATGGAACAGGGGATGTGAAGAGCTGTGAAGGGTCTGCCTGGCCCAGGTTTCTCTACATGTGTGCAGAGACCCTACCTTCAGTCCGCAGTGTCCATGTGCCCACTCCTGTGCTGGGCAGTTTAGGCTGTGGGAGCTCACTTTAGCCCTTCCCAGCAAGAGCAGTGTTAGGAATTTCTAACACTGAGTCCCACAGGGGTTAAATAAATTGCTCAGAATCCCTGGGGGGTGGGGGGCAACTGGGAGAGCAAGGAGTGGCACAGGCAAAACCCCCAAAGTTAAGTTCTGAGCCTTCCCTCTGTGGGATGCTGCCAGGGAAGGGGCATGCCGTAACTTTCTTTTTCCCTGATCAGCTTGAACCATTGGGAAGGAAAACCGATACCCTGGACCTAACAGCAGACATCCCCCTGCCCTGCCCCACCCAGGTATTTGTTCCTCTCCAGAATGGGAGTGCAGCCCACCTGCCCTCTTGTCCTCTGTACCTGGGCTAGGGGTGGGGCTGGGGGGCGGACTCTGGAGGAGAGAGGGAGGGAGGTTGATGGGAATGCGCTGCAGAGGTGGTTGCTTCTTTGGGGATGGACGAAGAAGCTGGGCACCCATGGAGGGAAGGGGTTGGGGGATGCAGCAAGGGTCTCTAGGAGAAGAACAGGAGCCAGAGGAAGGCTCATTTTGGCCCAGCTTCTGGGGCAGATAGAACCATCTGCTGGGGGTGAGCAGGTGTAGTAAGAAACCAGGCAGGCTCAGGAGTAGTGCTCAGAGAGCGCAAAGCCTGTCTGTACTGCAGAGTGGCAGCCAGGAGATGGTCAGAGCTGTGCAGAGCAGAAGAGGCCCGAGCAGCGTGTAGTCAGGGCAGGAATGGCTTGGATCCTTTTAAGGAGGAAGTGTATGCGGTGGTTGTTAAGCTTGATTTCAGGCCTAGGACTTGGGGGAGGTTCATGTTCCCATTGCCTTCAGCTCCCGTCCCTCAGCTTTTTAACCAAATAAGGGCAAGGCCAGACAGCCTGCAGTGGCAGTAAAAGCAGAGGGCCTGACCTATGTGGGGAGGCTGGGTTTCCCTCCTGGGTCGGGCAGCATCGACCTTTCCTACCCTCCTGGCTAGCAGAACCAGGACATGGGCCTGCAGCTCCCCCATGTGTCCACTGGGCCCTGAGCAGAGGGGACACCTGTGCGCAGACCCTTGCTCCTTCACCTCCTCCACCTCAGCCTTGTACCCAGGCCCCATCTGATGTTCCTCAGCCTTACCAGGACAGCAGGAATGGGTGGTTGTGATGTAACATAGCTCACTTGCCAGGAATTAGAGCAAGACAGTTGAATCATGCAATCGCCAATGCCCATGGATGCCTCCAGGCAGACTGTCACATGCAAGCTAGTGGGTGGGCAAGGTCCCTGTGCGCCACGAAGAAGCCCTTTAATTGCCAGATCCTGTGGATGCCCAGGAGGGTCTAGAGAGAGACCAGGTAAGTAGTGGGAGCTTTGGAGACTCAAAGCATAACTATAAGTATTTCACTATTTTTACAGTTCATGTGAGCCATCTTGGCTCTCAGCTAGGAAGGGCCCAAATTGTCAATCCCACTTTCATGAAATAGTAAAAGTAATCATTCACACCAAGCAACTATCCTTTGCTCTTATATACATAATCAGGTTGGTGTCTAGTTAAAGGGTCAGGGAGATCTGCATCACCATGGGCTTCAAAACAACTGCCCCTCCCCACCCCAGACCAGGCAGGGAGCCCTGTATGAGCGACATCCTCTCAGCATCTCCAGGGCCAGCCTTTCCCTGTGGAGCCACTGCTGAACTAAGGAGAAGAAACCCAGCCTCTGAAAGCCAGCCAAAGCCCCACCTGGGAGAAACTGTTGCTAAGCAGCCCGGGAGCCCATTCCAGGAGGGTCCATCTGTTAGCCAGGCCAGCTTTACTCTGCTGTGCCTCAGGTGCCATCTGCTCCCTCCCATGTGCCTTGGAGTCATGCGAAAGTCCACCAGCACCGCCATGTGAGCCCACAGGGGACAGGCAGTACATAATTTTTGTCCTAGCTGTGTCTAAACATAGAAGCAACAGGCAGGACGCAGCGGGAGGCAGCGGTGAGATGGATGGAGCCCTAAGGAGCTCTTCCAGCGTCTGCTCCTCCTCCCCCACCCCAGCCACAAGGCGGCAGACCACACTGCGCCTCCCGCCATGCAGTGGGGCAGCTGCCGGGCGCTGGGATTTCTGTTGTACTTTCAGGTTAGATGAGACGCTTTACAGCCCAATTTTGGATTAGCTCAGTGGACTGTGACTGTGTTTTCTTCCCTGATTTTATTGGCTCTCTGTCCGCTCCTTCCCTCACCCTAGTGCGGCTAGCTGAGCCATCTGAGTGGTCAGCTCAGTCCTTAGCCAGCTGTTATTCTTCTTGACCTCTGCTGTCAAAGCTAACCACTCTCTTCCTTAAATGTATTCCTCCCTGGACTTGGAGATGCTAACACACCCTGAATTTTCTGGGGTTTTTTTTGGGGGGTTGGTGCTGTCCCTTCAGATCTCTTTTAATGACCCTCCTTTCTTCTCCTAATCCTGAAAAGGTAGACCTCCTCCAACTTTCATGGCTCAGTTCTATTCTGTCCCTCTTCCATCCTGTAACCTGGAGATTTTTCCATTTCTTGGTTTTCCTCAACCTCTGGATCCCTCGGTCTTTCAATTGCTGTCTTCATTTCTCAGTCCAAATTTCCTTCTGGAGGCAGGTAGATTAAATGTGTGGCCAGAGAGCCAGAGAGAAAGGCGGAAAGGGGAGAGGGCTGAAAAAACATCAGATAACTTATTCTATCTTTTATCATGAAAGAGAAAAAAAACTGTTGTTAGATTCCCTTAAACCTGATTGGTCACTGCTTTTTCTATTGCATTCGGGGGTATCATTTTTTTGATGCTCAAGCCTTCTAAATCCTAATCCTGCCCTACCCCACCTTCATCTATAACCCAGCAAACATTCATCCAAAAATTAATTGGTTGAGCAAATACTATCTAAATAGCAACTATTTTCCCAAACTCTGTGTTCCTTCCGACTTCCGTTTCCGTCTGTGCTGTTGCTGGCACCAGGTCTAGCAGTTTCTTCCCAGTGTCCCATCCCCGTCGGCCATTCTTCCCGATTGCGCAGCCACCGCAGGTGCAGGCCCTGTTGCTCTGCTTGTAGTTACCAAGGCCCCAGCCTCCCATCGCTGTAACAGAATCAGGTGAGCTCAGTGGGGCAGAACACTGAGATCACCGTGGTGACTATGTGGTAACCAGGCCCTTCCACCGTGTTCCTCCGGGAACGGTGACTCCCGTACTCCAGCTTCCACACTTGTTGAGGGCAGCTCCACAGGTTGTGCCATCTGCTGGGAAAGAGCAGCATTTTCTGCACAGGTGGGAAGAACTGGGAGAAGAGACAGCAGAACACGCCCCTCGACAGGCTGTTGTGTCCCCTTTCCTCCTCTACCACCCACTGTGGGCCTCAACCACACACTTCAGATGCGACTGCTGGCGCTTGCCTCCTGGGGACATTTCTCCTCAGGATGTGGCCCCTTTGAGCTGGCGACTGTGCAGCACAGAAGCACAGAGCTCCTTCTCTGTGGATTGTGACGCCTGGTACTGTAGCCAGGCCCCCGACTCACGCGCCCCCTGGAAGGAGAGGCCATCCATCGGGTTCTGCCTCCCGGGCAGGCTGCTGTTCGGGATGGCTGGGACTAGACTGCTTCCTGGTCCATGATTGATTCCTTTACTGTCTGCTCATGTTCCTAGCACCCTCAAGAGCAGGGCGGGTCCCACTGGATTCCTCTTCCGCAGACTTTGCCACCCGCCCCGCCTTTAAGCCAGCAGTCCATGGTCAATAAAAACGAGAGCCTGGCACCCAGCTCACCTCCCCGCCACTGCTCTGGCCCCTGTTCTCACTCCTGATGGCATCCCAGTGTCTCCTTGACCTCTGGCCCCTTCAGTGATAGCCACCCTCCCCTAACACTGAGCCTATGATCAAGTACATGACCAGACCAGCTCTCCCAGAAGGGCAGGGTGTGTCTTTGCCTCTTCTTCTTCTCTTGCTGGTCAGTCTGGAACCAACTACAGCACCCCCGACCCTGGGCCCAGTCAAGACTCTTATGTGTAGGGACAATCATAATTAGCAGCCCCAGCCTCATCTATCTATATCTATCTATCTATCTATCTATCTATCTATCTATCTTTCTTTCTTTCATGTATTTTTAAAAATGTATTTAGTACAGGGCCTACAGTCCCCTACAGGGACTACAGGGCCTCACTACATAGATCAGACTCATAATGATCCTCCTGTTTACAGCCTCCCAAGCACTGTGATTACAGGCGTGCACCACCATGCCTGGACTTGGTGGCTGGCTCAGCGCATCTGGGGGGTGGGGCCAACAGGGCATGTGGTGCCAGGGATCAAACCCTAGTCCCTGCCTTGCCTAGGCAGGCACTTGGTCCACTGAGCTATCTCACCAGCCCCCTAGTCTCATCTTTAAGGAGTGCAATTCTCTCATCCTGCAGCAGCCCCTCAGCATCGCTGCACTCACTGGGCCACTGTTCTCAGATGTTTTGCAATCTCCAAGCCTCTTGGGGCATCTCCTTGCCTTCCCAGAAGGTGAGCCTCTTGTGCCCTCCCCTCATCCGAGGGGAGGAACCCGACTCTGAACAAAGGAGAAGCCCCATTTCTTTTTCTAGGAGGCTCCCAGAATGCCATTCTCTGAGTAACTTCAGCACACAGTGAGCATTACCACGTGAGATGGGCAGGCAGTCATACAGACAGCTACAGAGAGCCCTCTCTGTCTTTCCCTGGGTCTCAAATACATGTCCCAGAAGTGTGGCCCAGGTTTCAGACAGGAACACTAAGACTCAGTGGAAAGGAGAGGATTGTCCAGTGCCCCAGTGTAGCGTGTCTGTGTTGGGGACTAAAAGCTTTGTGCACATCAGTTTTGTCTCCCAAACTGACCTTCTCTGTTTGTCCTATAGGGTCTTTTGTTGGCCTGGTCTTCAGGTGAGGAGTAGAGCCAGGCAAGAGGCCAGTCCAGATCAGGGCTGGACCCAGCTTTGCATTTGTTACTTTGTCTCTGGTCTAGCACAGCTCCCTGCCCCATCTACACCTCAGCTGTTTCTCATCTGTAAAACGGGGACATTTGGAAGATGCAAAGCCAGGTGTCTACAGTGCCTTGTAGGAATGGGATTGCGTGCATGGGGTCAGGTGTGAGACAAGATGACGTGAGCACGGCAGAACAGAACAAAGCAAGTCCCTGCTGGGAGCACTTACATCCTGCTCCTCCCCCTCACCTTCCTCCTCCTCCTCTCTATTCCTTCCCTTGTTCCTCCTCAGCGGGTTAAAACATGTGGTGGAATTTACCCCTGAGTAGTTAGCTTTCAAACACTGCCATTTATCTCTAAAAATCTTTTTCAATATGTTGGTTTTCTTATTCCCAAATTTTCAGGCTATGGCCTTTCTGCTCTGTAAGTGCATGTTGAGAGTGTTCCCAGCTCTGTGTCCACTTTGATATTTCCTGATCTGACTCATACTAACTTGATCCTGCGTGACTGTAATTTTTACATGTTCTCTTTGGCTTACTTCCCCCATTTCCACTTTGGATACTTGCTTCTTCTTTCTTTGGTTAACCCATCGTCTATAGTCAGGAGACTGGAGTCTAGAGTAGACTTGTGTGATAACTGATTGTGAAACAGGTAAGTGGAAATGAAAAGTATCTTTCACAAGAAAAAATGTCCAAAAACTATAGGAAACTGACCCAAAATGGATATAACACATATATCCAGTCATGCAAAGGAGGCAGAAAGAACAATAACATAATAAAATATATTGATAATCAGGACACTTCTAGGAAAGAAAATATGCTGACATGTGAGTCTCTTGCTAGAGAAATTTCAAAGGAAAGAAAAAAGGTAAATCTGAGAATTAGGGAGCTGTTCTGTTGCTAGGCCAAAAATGAAAGCCCAGACTGGAATACATGTAGAACCCTTGTTAAGCCTTTTATCATACGTCCCTTGCCAAAGCTGTTATGTAAAATCCTCCATGGAATGAATGAAATTATGTTTACACAGTTCTTTCTATTTAAATGCAGAACTATGTTAAATCTAGGCAGCAGGACTTTTACTTCTTAAGCAATCTTCAGTACTGTCAAATAAATTGTCCATATGGGTTATTTTCTCTTACAGGAGGAACCCTTCCTGAGAACCCCCAAGAATAGTAACTACACATACCCCACCAAGCCGGTCACTGAGGTAACCCCTGACTCATGTCTGCCTCTTAGATACAAGCTGTGTTCACCTGCCAAGGACTTAGGGTGCGGCACAGGTTTCACAGTGCTCACTTAAGCAGAAATGTACTCTTACGTAATGGGAATTGGAATGTACAGAAAAGAGTCCCGCGAGGCCCCGGCCCTATCCCAACATGTTCTCAAGTTGCCTACCTGACGCCAGTGACCAATCAGAGATAGTGTCTTTGACTTTTATAATCCTGTGCTCACCGATGCCACTTCTGGTGAGGCAGCTGGCCCTTTCAAGAAGAGACGGGAGGAGGCAGAGGTGTGCCATGGACTTCCCCACGGTGGAAGCTGAGTGGGAAGGACTTCAGTGCCAGAGGTGGGGCCCAACAGGAAGCTGACACATACCTATCCACACAGACTGCTGGGCTTCTTGGCTCAAGTCAGTCATCCCACACCGAGCATTCAGAGCCCAGGGCTTCGGGGACTGCCATTCCCAAGATGACCTTGACCACATCTCAACCCTTGCAGGACAGCCCTGGTATAGACAATGTCCACTGGCCACCAGGACAAGGTCTCAGCCACCAGGTTCAGCTTCATACCCATATTTTTACACCAGTTTCATGGCCCACACCCATGGTTTCACACGTCTTATGCTAGGTACTCTTGGGGGTGGAGAGAGCTCACACATTGTCCTTACCTGGAGCTGTTAGAGCCCCCATAGAGATGCTACACAGTTTATTGAGGAGCTACTATGTGCCAGGCACTATTTTGAGGAGTTAGAGAAATAGGCCTGACAAATGGGTCCCAGCTCTCTTGAAGTTTATAATCTGCTTCCACTGCTGGAGAGTTTAAACCCCAGGCTTAGAAATAGCTGTCTGCTTAAAGTAGCCACAGACAGGGGACATCATTCTTACCTGGGAACATGTCAAAAATGCAGCACTGTACACCTACCAAATTTGTCCTGGCTCTACCAAATCAGACTCTGCACTTTTACAAGATCCCAGGGGTCTAGGAAGCCCTGGTTGAGGGTGCAGCATGAGGTTCTGCCCCTGGGGCATGTGATCTTGCTCAAGTTCCAGGCTGTGTCTGTCATTCTCCATGAAATGTACCTGTCCTGGCTCCCCAGTGATTAGAGAGATTTTGAAGGTATGGATAGCTATGTAGTTTTTAAAAGTGTATTTTCTCAGAGTCTTTGCCATTTTTCCATAAGTCCATTCTGGATTTCAATAAACTTCCAAACAGAAAAAGAAACCTAATGGTGTGTTGAATTGAGCAATCCCTTGGAATAAACTAAATTCCACTGGGTTAGGTGAATAATATTTAAAGGATTCATTCTCACTCCCCCACAATAGGGCAGTTTAACAAAGCTTGTCTGCACCATCAGCTGCCTGAACAGGTGAGCTGAGCTTGCAAGGCCTCCCTCGCAGTCGCCCTCCAAGAGAGCCAGCCTGCCTATCAGTGGAGGCCTCCTGTGTACCCCACAATAGATATTTGGGATCTGGGGACCCAAATCCAGGTCTCCATCAACTTTCTGGATTCTAGCCATTTCTGTGCCCTCTGCTTCCCACCCCTACCCACCACCTGGGCACCTGGCAAGTGTGCCCTGTATTACAGAGACAGGGAAAGCCGATCAAGGGCACTTGGGGTTTGGGCATTCATTTATAAACTTACAAGGAATTGGTGGCTCTCAAGTTTGTTATGCAGAAATACCCACAGGCATACAGGAAAGATATGCAAAAGAAGCAGCTTTGCAAGTGTAACATTTTCTTAAGAAGATTTTAACTAATGATCCCTGAGGCCCTGGCATTATAATTAGTGCAAGTTGGCTTCATGCTAACCACACGAAGGCATGCCTATAATCAATATTTGGCACTCAGTCCGTGCTCCTTTAGGAAACCACGTGTAGTGATAATTCACTGCTTTTCCCCATTTGGGGCAGCTACTGGCTCCATTCAAGAGTGTAGATGAGTCAGGATGGGGGGGGGTGTGATGGTGCAAGTGTGTGTCACATGGATATGCACCTATTTACGTGGGTGGATACGTGGCGTGGGCAGACACCTATTTCTCTCCTCCAATTTTCCTTTTAGCCCACCTACAATTAGCAGCTCTTACCCTTCATGAGCCCCTGCAGCAGTGTATTTCTAGTCTTCACCCAAACCCCCTTAGCTGGCTCTTCTTGGACCAACACGCTCTGCTCAGTGAGTGTTGGCCTTGTGTGTTTTCTCCTGTTGATTTAGAACTGGGGCAGTGATTTCCTGTGTACAGAGTGGAATCCTTCCAGTAGCATCCCTACCTCAGGTGAGTGAAGACAGTTTCCTTCCCTCACCTGAGGGCCTTGCAAAGCAGCAAGGACCCACCTTGGGACTTCCAGCAGGCCTTACTGATGCCCATGCAGTGTAGAGCCAGATCCTGTGGGCCTCCAAGGAACGGGCCCCTGGCCACCACTGGGCTCCCATAAGGAGGAACATGGGCCACTTCTGCTAATTACACCTCCCATCTCCTTCTATCCCCACTGGCAGCCCATCTGACTCCCTGCCCAGTGAACTGGACACAGTTAGGATCTGGGTCCTAGCTACCTGTGCTGTGTGACCCTGAAGCTGAATCCTTCTCAGACCACCCAGCGTAGGCTGGCTCCTCTCATGAAGGATGAAGTCCGCCAAGCCCCTGACCGTCAATGGGCTGGTTGTTCTAAATAGGTGGAAGGGGCAAAGTTGCTAAAGCCTTGAACTGGGAATGAGAGCTATGGGAACTGGGGGGACTAGAGCAAATTTGCAGGCCCTGGTAAAGTTCATATTCTGGAAGATCCCCAACCCCCTCTCTCTTTCCTACCTGTCTTCCCTAGTCCACAAGGTCCAACCAGCGGACATCAAAGTAGTTGCAGCACTGGGGGACTCCCTGACTGTGAGTACTAAGACATAGGCCTGGGGGGAGGGGGTGCTTGGAGCCAGCCAGGCCCCATGAGAGCCAGCTTTTCTCAGCATTGGCTCTGCACTTTCGTACTGAACTCCACTCGCATGAGGGCCCCTGCCCGCTGGGGAGAAGCAATTTCCCAGGCACTTCATCCATGTGTTGTGGCATTTGTGCACACTGCCTACCTTTATGAGGGCGTTCATCTCCACCCACCCAGACACAAAGAGTCTCACCCACACATTGCCCAGTGCCCCTGCCCTCAAGGCAGCCGGAGCCCAATTCCTGGCCCATGGAGCATCCCACTGCTAGCATTAGCACAGCATTAACCCACTATCTAGCTATTGCTGTGCGCCTGATGCTCCATCAGC
>NDGN011545547.1:30574-44116 GCA_002564285.1 Tympanoctomys barrerae | reverse complement strand
TGTATATGGTTAGATTTTTGGACTTATGTGTAAACATAAGAATTATATCATTCTTTATGCCTACTTTTAAAAATATATTCTAATTTTTAGACTGCTGAATTATCTCACCAGCCTCAGTTTTTCCTCCTGTTGATAGAAATGAAAGGTGCTTCAGTGTTTCCTGTTATAAAACCTAGTTGTATGAGCAGCCTCACTGATACAAAGAATTTTACTGAATTCTACATTAAAACCCTTCAATCGTAACTTAGGAAAATATGGTCCAGGAACAAGCATTGTTGACTTAAAGGAGGGGTTTGCAAAGAATGTGGCATTTCAAGACTCACCCTGAACCTACAGTGTCCGATCTGCACTTCAATATGGCACCTCTTTGTTCAGCACCCACTCAATCTGTCAAGTACTCATGCACCTCACTGTCAAGGCACCTGCTACTCCTGCTGTGCATGTTACAGCTACACGAGTTGTTAATTTTTGTTGCTATAACACAAGTTTTCCTAGAAAATGATGTTGCAGGATTTAAATACTCAGAATTTCGGTCCTCCTAAATAATGATTTATGAAATGAATATGCCTAAGGTAGCAAAGTTTGACAGTTCCCACTTTCATCTTCAATAGTAATTAACATTGACAGTTTGCAACTTTTTGACAATATAATTAAATATCTGAGTAAATGGTAATGTTTCCTGAATACTTATTCTCCTAGTTTGTGGAATTTTTGCTTATGAATATGTACATTTTATATTGATATGCATGGAAATTTTTATAGATATTGTAAATATAGTGTTCTTATTATCCTACAGCTATCTCTTCCAATTAAGTGGCTTTCAGCTTTTTACTACTTTTCTTTCTGTATAACACCTATTATCTACTCAACAATTTAGTAAGATCAAATGTTTAATCCTTTTACTTATATTGAGCTATTTTATTATTTTTTAGAAGTTCCTTCATGTTTTCAAAATAAAGGCAACCAACATCTGTTATTAAAATTTTCATTCTTTCTTCTATGGCTTTTCTATGATATCTTTCAATATAGCAAACATTTTCATAGGTGTAATTAGTTAGTAATGCCATTTTGATCATATATAACATTTTTGTTTACCTGAAATTTAATTTGCTATAATTTATAATATTTGTTAATATGTAGAACTGATGCATTTTTTCTCATGAATTAGGAAGTTTGGAATTTATGTATTATAAACCTGTGTTACTAATTGCATATAAATTCATGTTTTTTATGTTTTTTAACTGTTATATTAAGTACATCTTGATTATATTAGATGATTTGTTTACTGATAAAATTGTTATAAACACTAGCTGACAATTTTCTTCATTACTTTGGAAGTACTGATTCATAATATTGTTTTTTTTTCTTTTTCCATTTTTTTTTTTTTGGTACCAGTTCTCGAACTCAAGACCTTGCACTGGCCAAGCAGCACTTAAGCCACTGAGCTATCTCCCCAGCCCTGATTTGTGCTATTCTTTGCAACTAAAGAAATGCCTGGTATCAATATAGCATCTTTCTATAAGAAATATGTCTCTCTTTCTCTAAGAGAAATTCAAAATAAATTTATTTTTTAGGTCACAAATAGCTTCTTGATTACTTTTCAAGTTGTAGATTTATCTTTCTATTTTGGATAAATTATTCAAATGTTTTATGATGATAATTTTGCCGTTCTGGAAAATTCTATTAAGTCCTCAGATACTATTTTTAAGCTTTTTATTTTTATACTTTATCTTATATTCTACATCTGCTTCTAAGTTGAGCCTATTTGGACCCTCTACCCATCATCCATGTCTCTAAATAATCTTCTAATTTTACCTTTTTTTGTCCCTTGTATTCTTACTAATTCCTCAGAACAAGATTCAAGTTCATAAATTCCTTCTATACTGTTGTTGAGACTGAGGATTATTTGTTCATCTTATCAGATTCTAAAATGTTGTAAATTTTATGTTAAACATTTCTGCATATGGGAATATAGATAAATACATACATACACATGCATAAATGCATGTATTTATACATCAGCAGATATATGATATATGTGTGTATATATATGTGCAAATGTATTGTAAGTCCACATCCTCACTCATTTTTGTATATTTATATCAATATATTTTTCTAATGAAATTAACATTTTATTTACTTTGTACATATTCTAAACTTTTTTAAATTTTTTTCTTTATTGTTTCCATGAAATTATTTTATCTAAAGTGACTTCACATACTGCTTAATTTGTTGATAACTTATACTGGACATATGCATGTATTTTGAAACTTGGAACTTTACCTTTATTTTTAATTTGTTATATTTTCACTTGTTTTTATGGTTTAGCTTTAGTTTTCCTTTCTTTTCATCCTACTCACTGGGCTCTGCTGGTATTCTGGCTTTATCTTACAAAGGCATTCCAGTGTGCCTTTTCAAGTGTTGTGTGGAACAGTGTAGATTCACTTGCTGGAGAGGGTAAAAGAAGAGAGGGTGCAGCCACCTCAGTCCCCTAGGTGTAGCACAGAGAACAGGCTAAACATTATCTCAGTTGACTTTGCTACAAGTTGCTACAAGTTTTGTCAGGGCGTGTGGCTCTAATATGTTCATAGCATTTTTTTCCCTCAGGAATTACTCTTTCTAATGTTTCTTACACCAAAGAAGCCAGATTTCAAACTCACTCACCTTCTTCCGGTTTCATATCCAGAAGCTATGAGCTTCTGGACACCCGGCACTTTGCAGCTGTCTTGTGTTCATGCCTCATGAGTATTTATTTTGGTTTTGTGCTCAGCTATGTTTTACTTCTTTATTTCAAATGCTAGCTACCATTGTTATGGGAATTGAAATGACAGAAAAGAATGATCGTCCCATTATGACTGGTCTCCCAACTTTCTTGCGTTTCATTTAATTTCCATGAAACTCAGTGATGATGTTATGAGGTCTAAAAATGAACAAAGAGAAAGCTTCCTCTTTACAAGGCAAGAGGGTAGAGTCAAGAGTGTATATATATATATATATATATATATATATATATATATATTTGTTGTTGTTGTTGAGGTTAAAAATCAGATAAGATGAACAATCACTACAACTCACACATCTGTTGTGAGTAAGTGTAATAGTGGAGCAAAGTGTACAGGTCTCATGTACATAAGCACTAACTAAAATCACATCACCGCTATTAAACTTTAACCCAGTTGGCCTATTAGTAAAACAAAAGAGCCTCACAGCTTTCAATACATAAAAAACATGAATCCCCCTGATCAATTAAAAATAGAACTGGAGAATTAAAATCTCCAAAATTCTTCCTCAATGATAAAAGAAACAATAAGTCCCCCATTGCTCTGCTCTTGTACTTTATTCTTGTGGTTACTTTTATAAATTTTAAATTATGTGTTCCATATGTCATTCAGCACAAAAGATGTCATGCTGGGTTTTTGAAAATTATCCACTGTCTGCTTCCAGTTTGCACAGGCTGTATACCTGAAGAACAAAATATGGTAGGCCAGGGTACCAAACTGACAGAAAGGATACAAATTCTGGCTTTCTATCTATGAAACCTCATTTTTATTTGAGCCCTTTTTTAATTTCAAAACTACAATTCTCACTAATCTCTTGTTTTCAGTGCCATCTGGAAGAACAATTTAGAGTGTAAATTAATATCAGACTAGATGTATACAAAATGATGCCACACCTGTCTTATTGTCCTAATCACAATTCCCAACCTTATCATAAATTTATTTTTGTATAAACAAAACACTTGATTCATGGTCCCCGAACTACCCTATGTTTTCATCTTTACTATAACAGAAAAAAATGGAAAGTAAAATTTCTTCTGATTTTATTATGAAGAAGCAGTACTATGCACACTGATCCAGGTTTTACTGCAAATAATTAAAGGATACTTTAGAGAGACTGTGGAAGACAGAGTTTTGTACACAAATGGCTCTCCCTGCTATCTTCTGCCAACATTGAGAAATAAGGAAGTGTAGCCACCATGCTGTAATTCATGTGAAAACGTGCATATACCTGCATGTTTTCATATTGAGCTAAATGTGTTAGTTTCAATTTTCAGGCAAAAGAACCTCCAAAATTTTTACCCCAGGAGGATTATCCTACACAAAAGGTAGAAGCAGATTCTCATTTTGAAGTTGTTGAGGAAGCATCTGACAACTCTCTCAGGGATGCTCTTAAAACTTCAACAAACATGGATTATTTAAATTTGCATAATTCTACAGATAGTGTAAGGTGTTTTGGAAGGCAAAATCTACAGTCTAAAAATATAAAAAGAAATTCTCATAGGACACTAAAAGAGTATTATGTTGACAGGTGAGGAGCAGCAAGGATGACCTTAAAATTGGACATGAACAGACACAGAAATCCTAACCCCCTGGACGCTAAGACCTCATCCTTCTAAGAGAGGCCATGGGTGGCTCCAGGAACATTTTGGAAAATGGTAATGCAGTCTTCGCAATACTTCATCTTGTTTCCTATGAGTTTTTCACATTTCAAAGTACCAATTTCCTTTGAAAACCAGATGAATTCATTATCCAAAATTTTGCTGCTGTAATCCTAGGAATTACTTGCATAACGAATTTCTGGGGCCAGACAGATAGCTCAGAGGACTAAAGCACCTGCTTGAGCAGAACTCATTGGCTGGGGTTCAATCCCTGGCTTGCCCTGCTGGCCTGCCCCCAGGGAACCCTGAGATGGCGATCGAAACTGGGGGTGGTGCTGCATACCTGTAATCCCAGCACTTGGGAGAGTGAAAACAGGAGAATCGCTATGATTCTGATCTGCATAGTGAGACCCTGTAAACCCTGTCGATCCTGTACTAAATACATAAAAAAAGAATTTTTGTAATATGGGGAGAAAATACTCCAGTAAATAATCAAAAGTTGTTTAGTTTGTTAGATATACAATCGTGAAGAAGGTACATTTTTATTTTTTCAGAACCTGGAATTGAACTCAGGTCCTTGTGCTTGCCAGGGAAGCCCTTATTATATTGAGCTATCTCCCTGGCCCCTAGAAGGTACTTTGTTTCTTCAAGTTTTAATGCACATAATTAGTTATCCACATAAGTAGGTTATGAGGATTTTCAAAGCTATAGAGATATACAGATATAAAGGATAGAGATAGAAATGATATAGATAGATATAAAGAGTATTTCAAAGAGTAGTATCATAATATTACTTATGAAAAACAGTAATCATATTATCTCTGCAAATTGAAAATGTTCTCTAACTATGAATGTCCAAATATCTTTAAAAGATCAAAGAATAGTGAATAAGTGAGCTGGTTTTTGGACCCAGAGAGCTTTTCCTTTGGCAAAAATGCAGACATCTTCTCTCTGTAACTAGAGGTCGGACTTTGACTGAGGACAGCTGCAAGGGAACTCGCAGTGGACAAGGCAGGCTTCTCTAGAGTCACCCGGATACATCTCCTGTCACCTGGAACTCAAAGCTACTTGCTCTCAATCACTGGGAGTCAGTATAGTCATCAAAATGACATGGCATAATTATAATCATTTCATTAATACATAGAAAAATTCAGCCTGAACTACTTAAGCACAAGTAAATTTTTTACAGCAAAGTATTAACTAACTTAACCAAATACAAACCTGTCTCTCTTTTGTTTCAGCTTGCTTCCAAGAAAATTTATTTCACAGGAATCTTTTCCCCGTATTGTGGGTTTAGGGCACTTCCTTCATCTTTCTAGATTAGATGGCCCATGAGAATGGCGCCTTATATTTTCTAACAATTGCTGAAAATTTCCCAGGGAAACAAATAAAGAAAATATTTGGAATATCTGGCTTGAATTTGAACCACAGATGAGTAATTTAAAATGGAGACTAGACAATCTCCCAGAGAAAATAAAAGTTGTTTCTTTTGTTTTCTTTTTTGTTTTTGTTTTAGCAGAACCGGGGATTGAACTCAGGCCCTCAGTACTTGCCAAAGAAGCTTTTATTCCATTGAGCCATCTCTCTAGCCCTTAATTTGTTTCTATAAGAATGGAAACTGGATGCTAGTCTGACAAAAACTACAGAGGTCCATTACATGGCCCAGTCTCCATCACAGCAGGCATCCTGAGTCCAGTCCATGGAAGTGTTATCTCTCTAGAGACCACTTTGTACTTGGAGATTGCTTCTCGCAAAAACCATATTTGACTGCCAAGTACGCAATTACCTTTACAGTCAACATCAAGGGCTATATTAAATAATTCATACAGCAGCAGGTGTTGTCTCTCATGAATAGAAGAAACAAACCCTACATACAGAATTCAACCTTGCCAAATCCCACAGGAAAAGAAATTTATGCGCAGTGAAGGCAGAGGTACATGATAATAATGTATCCTACAATTGCATGAGAGCTTTATAAAGTCAGGTTTTACAAATCTCAGTGTGATATTTCTTCTAGAAATGGAATCAACAATTATTTTCAAATTTAATGCTAGTTATTTTTTAATGCTAGTTAAAACTGATTGTTATAGACCAATTTCACAGCAGTGTCAGAAAGAAATATGCATTTCCTTTGTAATACAGTGCTCTTCGTGCATAATGTCAGTGTATTTCCACATTTTAAGTCAATTTTCTGTGGAACTTTGAAAAAGACAGATTGATGTCAAATCTCCATGGTACTGCTTGCATAGATCAGTCCTTTGGAAGGTGCTTGTTTATTTTGTTTGTTTATTTTTTGGCTTTGGGACTGTGGTTTCTTGGCAGACAACTGAAAACCATCTAACTACCTTGGTCAAGAAGTTGAACCAGGAATTTGTTAAATATCTTAAATATGAAAAAGGCAAAAAGTGCAATGAAATCCAAGAGCATTGTTACAGTGTGGATGTCAAATGTCCTCCAAATGACTGTATGTTAAAGGCGTGGTTCGAAAGGTGGCACTGCTATGTGCTGGTCATAGTCAAAGGTAAAGCCAGCCTAGTGGGACCTTCAGGTCACCAAGGTCGTGTTCTTGATGAGAATGTAAGAAGCCAGCTTCTCCCTTTTCTTTTCATCTCCTAGCTTGTAGTGTAAGCTTTTTCTTTATTTTTCCAAGACTGCCCACTATAGCATTCATCATATTTCAAGGACCCAAAATATCAGCTAGCAGGCCTGAGTTTACACTAGTAACTCCAGAATTCTTGAGGCAAAATATGTGTTTTTTCTTTAAGTTGATTATCTTCAGTTTTTTCATTATAATGATGGAAAACTGCCTAACAAGGCATGAAAACACTTAAAATTTTCAATAAATTTTTAAATGAGATAAAATTTCACTTAAATATTAATACTGTTGTAGAGGCATATTGACTTCACTCTTCTTTGATTGTTTTACAATAAGTAAGAAGCATTTTTCTACAGCCATTGTACCATTATTGGGAGATTTGGAGGAGTGGGTGTTTCCCTTTGCAACCTGAGCTATATGCCTTTTAAAAAATTTCTTATCTTTTAATTCTATTAGTCTTTCTAAAGCTTGGCATTAAAATTTTTCTTTAAGCTCTTTTCTCTGACTTTAGAGTCTGTGTAAGCAAATCTAATAAAGTGGCTTAAGGACACAAGTTTTGTTATCTGGTAACCTTGAATTTCAAGTCATCTATATTCACTTTCCAAATGTGAGACCTCACATAGATTAAATAAACATTTTATTTCTGTTTTCCCATCTGGAAATGAGGAATACATTTTTATCTGTTTCATACAATTCTTATGGGAATAAAGTTACACATATGCAAGGATTTAGACAGTCTCACAAAATAATATGTTTATGGTAAACATTATTTGCATCTTATGGCTATTTCCATTAATTAGAGCAAGTGTTATTTCAGGACTTGAATGAAGCCATAAATTCAAGAGAACTACTGCATATATAAGGTCATTGTTTAGTAGTCATCTTGCCATTACACATATGCAAATCTACACAAGTAAATTTTAATTCTCACTGTAAGCTGCTCACGTGTAAAAACTGATATTTGCGTCTACCACGAAGAGATTTCCTCAGTGATCAGCACCCAATGCGGTAAAGAATGACAGCAGTTTATGTAGAGAACCTGCCTCCCTAAGCAAATTTCCTTTCCTGCCAATCCCAATTTACTTCTCTTGAATCCTTTCTGTGTCTTGCAAATGTCATTGTTAGAGAATTTATCATACTACACTATAATTCTTCATCTTCATGTCTGTCTTCCTTATCTGATTAAAACTCTTTATGTTCAAGTCATAATCATCTTTTATTTTCAGAGCTTAACATACAGCCTAGCAAGTAATAAGTAACCAATAAAAACTTACCATTTTTTTTTTTCATCTATGCATTTGGTATAGGGTCTCACCACGTAGCTCAGACTCATAGTGATGCTCCTGTTTTCAGCCTCCCTAATGGTGGGATTACAGGCGCGCGCCCCCACACCCGGTCTCGATGGCCCTCTCAGCGCGCCCTGGGGTCGGGGCCTGCAGGGCAGCTGGGGAGCGAACTCCCGCCGCTGCACTCCGCCGAAGCCAGCGCTTTAGTCTGCTGAGCTAGCTGGCCGGCCCTCACATAAATATTTCTTAATGTAGCTTTAAATTTTGCTTCACAATATTTTTTTTCGTTTTAAAAAAGAAACAAATACACAGCAGTCTCTTTATAAAATTGAAGAGTACACAAATTTGTAATGTTTCTTCATTCTATTATTATAATATCTTAACAGAAATGTTTTTACTATTTATATCTGATACTATCCTGAGGTCTCTCACATAAACTTGTTTCATCAGATTTTCCAAATACTAAAATAGAAATGCTCGTATCTTTAGGTTGGAGGGAGTTAAAGCCTCAGCATCTCAGTATCGATGGCGCGGTGCTAACGCAGCGGTCTACGTGGTCATCGTGGCATGGATGCAGCAAGGAGTGAGAATCTCAGAGGCAGCGATGAAGAGACTGCTCCTAGACTCTCTTCTGTCCCCTTGTTCCAACTCTCCAGGTTAACCAGGGTACTAAAGAGGGTCCTTTTTTTATTTTCATGTGCCCTAAATCTCCCCCAATCAGCACCTCTTGCGTCGCTGTACTGCCCACGGAGTTTACTCGGCCTCCAGCCCAATCCCATAAAAGCTCCAACTTCTGTCTCTACCTCGAGGGTCTCCAGCTTCTTTTTGCCACCTTCCTGTGCCCGGCAATAAAGGATTTCTTTGCTGTCACCTCTCTCTCTCTCTCTCTCTCTCTCTCTCTCTCTCTCTCTCTCTCACTCGCCCGCTCGCTCTCTTTTATTTTTTATTTTTATTTATTTATTTTTTCAGAACCAAGGATTGAACTTAGGTCCTTGTGTTTGCCAGACAAGCATTTATTCCGCTGAGCCATCTCCCCAGCCCCCTACTTCTCTTTTTTTTTTAATGTTTTATTTACCTTTTAAAGAATACAAAAGAGTAATTAAAAAAGCAGCATTAGAAAGGATAAAAGTACTCACTAAACAAAGCAGAAGGAATTTAATAATGGCTGCTGTATTGCATGATGAGATCTTCAAATTAGTTGTTTAGGTTACCAGATATAAACATGCAAAAATTGGTTAAAAAAAAAAAAGATTAACAACAAAAAACATTATAAGAAATTAAAAAAAAATTTTTTTAAATGGAACCATTAACTGCTCTTTTCAAAAGAACAGCAGAAAACAGCAGTACAATTATCTGAATTATTCTGCATATATGCATAAATGTATCTTTTTCCCTTCTTTCATTTGTCCTTTTTCTCATACCGGTTTTTCCTTCCCACTGAACAAATTCTTTCCCTTTCACAGTTTATATTGTGAAATATAAACTCAGTTACTCTTCTCATTGTTGGAAAAAAATGCACAACACTCAAAATGAAGGAAGGAAAGGTTTATTTAGCTCACAGATGGTGGAGGTGTCAGTCCATCCTCAGCTGGCTCCAAGACAGAGTGGCCCATGGCAGAGAGCAATTTTTCATGGTGGGCAAAAAACAAGAGAGTGGCAGCAGCTCTGGCAGCTAGCTACCATCTTTCTCCTCCTTATATTATAATGCAAGTTACCCACTCTAGGGACAATACCAGCACTGGATCGAGCATAAATCACAGAAGCCACCCATGACTGTATGAGGCTTTGGGAGGACAATACATCATAACAGTACCTTTCAAATTTTATTTACTTTTTGTGGTTCTCACGCTAGTGACACAATACAATGTTTGCACATGTGGGTCTGATATATTTCACTAATATAGTTTCTAGTTGCATCCATTTATCTACAAAGCCTCAAATTTATCTTTTTTATAGCTGAATAACACTCCATTGTGCAAAAATACCACATCTTTTCTATCTATTCTTCAGCTGATGGCCATTTGGGGTGTTTTCAAGATTTAGCTATGACAGATAGGGCTGCTATAAACCTGAGTGCACAAATATCACTGTGATATGATGTTCTCAGTTCTATTGGAAAATACCTAGGAGGGCAAAAGCTGGCTTAAATGGGACCTCCAATTTTTGCTTTTTGCAAAATCCCCATACTGATTTCCAAAATGGTTGTACCAGGCTGCACTGCCACCAACAGTGAAGAAGGGAATCCTTTTTCCCCAAAGCCCCTCCAGGATGTTGTTGGCTGACTTCTTGATGAAAGCCATTCTTTCTAGGGTAAGATGTAATCTCAGTGCTGTTCTAATTTGCATCTCTTGATCACCTGATCCTCTTTCATGCCTTACAAGTATGACTTTGATTATCTACAGAGTGTATCTGCTTCCAATCTCAAAATGTGTAATTCATCTCTGAAACTTTCTCTCTCTTTGCTATTTTTAATATTTTAGAGTTTAAAAAGTATTCTGAAATTATAAATTATGGTGTGTGATTTTAAAACTAACTTGTTTCCTCTGAGATTATTTCAAGAGAAAAGAAGCTAATGAAATAGGAAAGTTTTGTACTAGGACCACGTCATGATTTTTCTGGTCTTGGTAGCACCTTGTCTAGCCTGTTATTTGCTACTACAACTTTCACTCTCTCAAGGAACTTAGCAATTTTTCATTGGAGTTGCCTAGACTTATTTTATAACACAATAATACAACCCAGTACAGCAGATACACAGAGTCATATTTTTGTGGAACCTTTATGTCAAAAGTCTAATTTCACCAATTTATTTGCTACAGCTCCCAGAGACATAATATGCCAATACCATATGTTAATGCCTATAAATTACAACAAGATTCACTCAATGTTTACTGAGGAAAAGACAATAAACATCTAAGAGTAGGCAAGTCAAAGCATTTGAAAAGTTGTACAACCTGTGGTTTATGGACACCGGGTCCTACACCTTGGGCCTCATGGAGATGGCAAGCTTCAACTCATGCTTGTAGAGTTCTAGCTAATTTTCTCACCATCTTTTTCTCATGAAGGCTTGCCCTTCAGATGTCAGAATTTAGTGTGATCCCACAATATTTTAAGCAGCTCCTTTAAAAAAATATCCTATTAGTTCTGAAGTTAAATTCAGATACATAATTTGATACATAATCTGTTTCAGATGCATAATCTGATTAATTAATGCATTGGTATTTACCATATATAAAAACATCAAGTAATACTAAAGTAATATTAAAACAATATATGACAATTTAGCATGATTGTGTCAACTTGATATCCTGGGTGCATGGACCCTTCTGGATTTGTCAGTGGGCTCGTGGAGGCATGACCTTGGGTTTGTACCCTTTCCTCTCTGGAATGGTCCCATGCTTTACTCCCTGGCTTTCTTGAACTAAGTGTCTTTGCTCTGCCATGCCCCTTTGCCATGATGTTCCTACTTTGATGCAGCTCATCTTGGATGGAAAGTTTCTGAAAGTGTGAGCCAGATTAACCCTCTCCTCCTTAAAATCATGGGTGTCAGAGATTATGTCCCAGTGACAAAAAGGTTGACTACTACAGAAAGTTGGTACCCAAAAACTGATACCATGTTAGTCCTCTGATATGATGAGCCAAACAGCACCTCTCTTCTTTTAAATTGTGGGTGTCAGGTATTATGATCCAGTAACAGAAAAGCTGACCAATATTCCCTGTGCATTAGTGTCTCCACAGTATGAAAATGCCTTCTATCAAGGGCATGAGAAGTCAGTAATCTTTCTGTCTCTAGATATTCAATTAATAGAGATTCTTTTACTCTATGGAAAGAATATATAAAATTAATAACAGCAAGAGCTCAATGTTTAAGCTTCCACACAGCAGCTGCAGAATTGCATAATTTTGAGGAATTAAATATATACCTCAAAAATGCTCTGGATTTACAAGGAAGTAAAACAGGTGTAGTTTCCACCTCCCTTCTAAATACTGGAATACAGGAAACTCAATTATTTCTCCTTTTATGTCTGTAAAAATGATGGCAATTTATTAGTTTACAAATAATAAAGAAAATATTTTAATTAGAATTTATTCTATAAAAATAATTAAATTGAATATTGGTACATGTTGGTCTCATAATTTTTTTCTTGGTGTTTTTGCCTTGATAATTTTTAATTTTCTACAACAATAATTTTAATAATGTCATCCTATAACATATTATTCTGCGAAGAGTTGATAAATTGACATACTTACTTTACTAATGTATGCATTAGATATTTTGAAAGTTTTTCTCCAGGAGAAAAATAGTACAAATTTTATACATATTAAAAAATTATAAAATGTGTGAATATTGAAAAATATTATAAAATATGTGAACAAATTAGTCTGCAGAACACAATTTTCATAAAAATATTAAAACAAGTGTACCAGAGTAAATATTAAACGGTCTGGGTTAGCATGTTTGCTTACATTGAACTACACAAAAGTGTCCATAAAGATGCAAGAGCTAGGGGCCAGGGAGATGGCTCAGTAGAATAAGCACTTGCCTGGCAAGCACAAAGATCTGAGTTCAATCCACGGTTCTGGAAAAAAAAAAGATGCAAGAGCTATCATAGTTTATAATTTTTCTGGAGCATACAGTTCAACAATAGCACTGATAGTTTACTCAAACAGGAGTTGTTTGGCCAGCTAAGCAAACAGAAACCCTATTTCAAAGAACTCTCATTATGGTGCACTTGCTAGAAAGAAAATATAAACAATCATCAAACAGTAAACTGAACTATTTGATGGATCAGTATTGCTAAAAATGAGCTGTTTAATTGTGTCTTATAATTTATCCTTCTTAAATATCAAGCAGCTGGTTTTGCCGGCTCTTGTGGACTTGCTGATTAATGTGTTAAGAGTGCATCTTCTTGAGGAGACATGACACGGCTGTCTTCAGTGGTAAAAGTTTGAGGTCACTCAAGTGATTACAAGCATTTAGTGAGCAATTTACTTCATCATCCAGACTAGCCAGCACTTTGCCAGATTTAAGAATGTAAAGAAATCATTTGAATTCTTTTTTGCTTCTTTTTTTAAAACATCAATTTACTTTGACTAGTTCATGTTGTTAGCTTCCTGACTTATAAATTAAATATTTAATGGATTGAACATTTAATATCTTAATGAGGAAAGGGAGAGAAGAGGAAATGAGAAATAAAAGGGTGAAGAGGGAGAAAATACCCCTCTTCTTTCTCTCTCTCTCTCTCTCTCTCTCTCTCTCTCTCTCTCTCTCTCTCTCTCTCTCT
>NDGN011545547.1:4250-30524 GCA_002564285.1 Tympanoctomys barrerae | reverse complement strand
CTCTCTCTCTCTCTCTCTCTCTCTCTCTCTCTCTCTCTCTCTCTCTCTCTCTCTCTCGGGCCTGAACTCAGGATCTTGCACTTGCCAGGCAGGCACTTTTGCTGAGCTATATACCTGGCCTTACCATTTTCTTTGAACAGTAGGAAAAGTCTAAACTTTTCTTTCAACAGATACTAAATGCATTGTTTTTATTCCTTCTCTTTCTCATGATTAAGTTAACAAAGCTTTTTTATAATGTACACCTGCTTCAGTGAAAACATGACAGTAATTTTCCCTATTATTTTCTGAGTGTTGGCATGAAAATGCCTTAAGGAAAACAGGACAGGAGCTCAAAGTCCCAAGGTCAAATCTCAGCTCTGCCCCATACCAACACAGTCATGGCCTGTACACTGGTGGCCCTGAGCTTGTTTCTTTCCCCACGTGTTCATCACAGAGCATTATCATTGACATAAATGAAAATACAAACAATGGAAATGTGTTCCAAGTAAATATTTAGTGGAAATGTGTTACTTATTTTTCTATATTTTGGAGATTAGTTTAAGTTTTTCAATGTTATTCCTATAACTCTGTTTGGAAAAATACTTTAGTTTTAGATGTTTTGCTAAAAGCATGAAGAATTACAAGAGATAGCTGATAACACATTACACTCAGGTCTCTGATTCTTCTTCAGATTGATTGTAAACACACAGACTACAGCAGTGGCTTTTTCTCGACAAACCAAAGACTTTCTTAAAATTCTCACCTTTCTTGATCTCTTCATGGGATTTGACATTGATGAGCCTGTTTATGAAAAGTTTACTCCTGTTACTCAAGATACATGTCTTACAATTTCTACTTTGACTCTGACTGCCTTTTTCCTTTGTGACGAACAGGCCCTATTCCTGTTCTGTTCTTCTAAGATGTGGTGTCTATATTTCTTGCTCAATGCTCTTCATTTAACCACTTTACCCAAACTGTCAACCAGATTGTCGAGGCCTCCAAAATACAAATATGAATGTAAAAGTCATCTTCCTTTATGCAGGCTCTAGCCTAATTGCAGGCAATGTCTAGCTGAGCAAATAAGAGTCATAAGGCAAAAGAGAGAAAACCCATAACTGAAACTGCTCTCTTCTCCAGTCCTATATGCCATTGCTCCCAAATCCATTGCTCCTGATTTTCTTTCACACTATGTGAGAATCACATTTCATTCTTCTATCTGTTGGCCAAAGAACCACAGAGTTCCACAGATATATCATAATCTCTGTTCTCAAATGTCGAATTTTCAGTGGTCATCCTGTTGTCACTAATCAGTAGTCTTCCTCTCTCCAACCAAACATCTTTGTTCTTTTCCTGAGGATTTTGCAGTAATTTCATAAGCTTACTGTCTACAACCCTCTGAGTATGCCCTTGTTTTAATTAAATCATTAATTTTATGATCATTTTCTTACTTTTATGATTCATTCTTAATCTTTTAGCTTCCTTTGACAACTCATGCATGAGCTTGTTCTTTTTTTTTCTTCAATCTGTCTTCTTATTACATCTTCTGTTACATCGTTTGATGAAATTTGTTTTTAACTTATTTTTAAAGTTAAAACATTAAAATTTACTGTGGCAAATGAAAATATGTTTTTTAATTATGCTTTTTCTTTCTGTTGAGTGTTATAACTATATTTGTTTGTGTTGCAGTCACTTTGAGTAGGCTTCCGGTGGGAGGATTTTGTTACTCATTCTTGAAAAAGAATTTGTTCATCCTGGCACTTGCCCCAAACTAGTTTTGGTATATTTTTTCCTCTTATTTTTCATACAAACTCATTAAAAGTTTTCACTACCATCTTCAGTTGACATATACTAAATATTTGTGCTAGCAAGACTATCAATGCAATGTCCTGTGTGGAGTGGAGAAGGCACTAGGGCCAGAAGTTCCAACACTAGAAACTTTGTTCTGAAGCTTGTTGCTTTGCTCTGAATGTAGTCAACCTTCCTGGGCAATGAGATGACCTTCCTTATCCAGTTTAGTCCACACTGTATTCTAGTAACAAAAGGAAGCGATAACCAACTTCTTTCTATGATATTCCTTATCATATTAATGAATATCCCAGATGCTTCAGGGTGAAGCTTTTTAAGGAGAAAACACCATTGTCTGCAGATCCGTGATTCATACAGCCATACTCACCCCTAGGGCATTTTTATATGTCTCATCGTAAGATTAGTAACTAATGACAATTAGTTATAATTAGTAACTAATGACAATTATATCTATCTAATAGAACCAAAATCAAAATATTTGATAGGTGGGGCTGGGGAGATGACTCAGTAGAATAAGCACTTGCCTGGCAAGCATAAGGTCCTGATTTCAATCCCCAGTTCCTCCAAAAAAAAAAAAACCCAAAAAACAAACAAAGAAAAAAAACATATTTGAACGGCAATTATTTTCTAGAATTCTCTTTTGACTGCATCCAAGTTCATGAGAAAAGATGGCAGTGGTCATGTTTCTTACCAGATGCAAAGTTTTTGAGAAAAATCAATATTCCCCCACATGATTTTTTTTTTTGAACTGGGGATTAAACTCAGGCCCTTGCACTTGCCAGGGAAGCACTTATTCCACTGA
Source organism: Tympanoctomys barrerae (assembly GCA_002564285.1). Taxonomy (NCBI): domain Eukaryota; kingdom Metazoa; phylum Chordata; class Mammalia; order Rodentia; family Octodontidae; genus Tympanoctomys; species Tympanoctomys barrerae. The sequence continues at coordinate 27,937 of NDGN011545547.1, read as the reverse complement.
GCAATCTCCCTGGCCCCTACATGATTCTTTTGTAAAACAAATTGTTCAGAAACATATGCATTCATGAACTTAGGGACCACTGTACTGTGAGGGAGGAAGAGGTGAGGGAGAAGGAGAGAAAGAGAATGGATAAATAGGAAGTAAAGAACTCAAACAACTCCCCAAAATATCTGTTCTGATGTTTTGAAGATACTTTAAGATAAGTACTAATTTGTACCACTTATACTACCAGTTTCTCTTGCTCGTAGAAAAGAAAGTTTAGTTTTTTTATTTATTTCTTTTCTTTTATAAGAAAATCCTTTTTTATTTATGACTTGTACTCTGAGTAATGCATTAGCCAATCTTTTAATCATTCTTTTAACTCTCTATTTTGTTATTAAATTTTATTCTATTTTTCATAGAAATAAGAAGTGTTCTATTTTCTTCATTGATATCTACTTGTATTACACTAAATTTTAAAATGGAGAAAAACTTTTTGAAATAGAGATGTATCATTCTTTTTTTTTCTTTTTGGATCATTTTCCAACTTATGAACTGGTGAGCTTTCTCTTACATAAGGCCTTTCTGTAAAGCTTAGGCAACTTAAACGTCTAACTTAGTCTTCTCCCTACCAGTAGCCGCAAGAGATACAAAGAGATACAAAATATGTACAATTATGCTAAAGGGATTATAAATGACCTATGTACAAAGAATAAGCTGTTGGGTAGTACATATGAGGAGGTAAGCTGTCCTTACAAACAAAGCCAATACCAATGAAAATTGCAATCTACGGGATTTTAGGTAACCAGTATCAAATTCAGTATTAGGCTATCCTAAAGTTTTAAATTTTAATAAAAATTATTGTTAAATCACAACCAATTAGAAATAAAACAATTTAATTGCTAGATGATTTTTAATATTTTGAAAAATTTCATCAGAAAAATTTCTTAAACATTGACAGAGGCTTAATGATTTACAATTGTTTATATATTTCACAATGGAAAAATAGGAAGCAATTCTTATGAAATAATAATGCATGATTGCTAAGACAGTGAGAAAATATAAGTAAATACACACATAAATTGTTATTAAATAATAAGAAATTTAAGCCTTAGGGTGCTTGCACATACTTTTAATATCTAGTGACTAGAAAATCATTACATTCTGGATCAGAGAATCTCAAGCTTAGGGGTAAATTTTTAATTATCTGGCTGATTTTAATGATGATTATCCTGTGTTGAATAGGATTATTTACTTGCTCTGGAATGTGGTGTAGACATTGGAATTTTTTAATCAGTTTAACAATAACCCATAAACTTCAGACCAACTAACATTGGAATGTTTTTAAATCTCCACAGTTGCTTCTAGAACATAACAAAGCTAAGGATTGCTCTTTAGGAAGGAGGAGAAGTGGCTGGGGAGATAGCTCAGTGGACTAAGCACTTGCCTGGCAAGTGCAAGAGCCTGAGTTCAATCCCTGGTGATTCTGCATAAATAAATAAATAAATAAATAAATAAATAAATAAGAAGGACAAGAAGAAAAATGACTGGCAAAAGAAAAAAAAGCAGGGACATAAAGGATGGGGAAGAAACTTTCTAATAATCTATGCAGAAAGCTATGAAGTGATTTTCTGCAGAAAAGCAATAATAATAAGGTAGAAGACTAGGCTCAATAGGAAAGAGATTATTTTGCAGTGGTTCTAAGTGATTTCACTTTATTTTGTCACAAAGCACTCTCTTACAGACTTGTAACTCAAAGTGTGTTCTGTTAGGCCAGAGAGATATCTCAGCAGCATAAAGGCTTGCCTGGCAAGCACAAGATCCCGAGTTCCATCCCCAGTATGGCCCAAAATAAAAAATACAAAAATAAAGTGTGTTCTGTTGCATTGCTTGGGTGCTTGCTGCAAGTGCTGAACCTGAGTGAGGTCCCTTCCAGATCTTCTTTCAGACTTAAGATTTTAACAAGAGCCTCAATTTGGATCCTGGTTTACATGCAGATATGAAAATTACATGTCGGCAGGCTCCTCCAGCACTTATTTCCTCTAAGAGGGAAAATTAGAAGAGCTAGGAAATCTAGAATATTGCAAAAGGTGACATGATCAGCATTATCATGAACGTAACTTAGGCACAGATTAAAGAAGAAGACAGATGTTTATAAAGAAAATAACAAGGTCAATGTGGTAATGTGCTGATTTGGTTAAAGTTTAGTGAGGTGGAGAAGGAACTTCTAAAGTTGACCTGGCTGATACTAATAGGAGTTATTAAATCCCTGGGACTTCAGAAGGGCTTTTTTATCGACATCAAATCTGCGAATTAAGAATTTTTTTTACATATTTGGTTTAATTAAGAATGTCTCTTGAAGCACAACGTTTTTAAATCTAATGAACTCACGACTATTTTTCTTTTATAGCTTGGGCTTTGGTATCAGACTGAGGACACATTTTTTTAAACCAGGATTAATAACCCATAGGTTATTCCTGTATTTTCTTCTGAGTTTGTCAGTTTTAATTCTTATATTTAGAATTATTTTTGTGTACAGTGTAGAATAGGCGTTAAAATTAATTCCTTTGCATGTAGAATTTTAGTATTTCTAAGACCATCTCTTGGAGATTATAATGGGTTGTTTGCTTATTTATTTTGCTGGTGGATATAACCTGTATAAAATAACAAGCTTCATTATGGCATACTCATATAAAATGTTTATTCACTCCTCCCCCATTGTTTCCCTTGCCTTTGCCTCTCTTCCTTATTCTCAACCCTTGAAGACTATTCTTTACCCACTGAATTGTTTTGGGAAACCTAACCTAAAATCAATTTGTCATAAATGTCATGAGTTATTTTTGGACCTTCCATTCTATTCCATGAAATTATGTGTCCAACATTCTACCAATAACATAGTAGTTTGATTATTATAGTTTTGCAAGAAATATTAAAATTGAGAAGTACAAATGTTTTAACTTTGCTCTTTTCTAAGATTGTTTTGGTTATTCTGGGTTCTTTGTATTTCTACACAATTTTTTGGAAAAGTTTGTCTATTGCAAAACAAAGCCAATTCAGATTTTAATAGGAATTATATTATGTCTGCAATCTAGAATATGTATTCATGTCCTGTGTTTGCCATATAAAATTGCCACAAGCATGGTAATTTATTTCCTCACATTTGTAAAAGCCAGAATTCTAAAATAAAGGTGTTGACAAAGTCACATCCCCTCCAGAATCCCTAGAGAACAAGCTGGTTCTTTGCTTCTTGCAGCTTCTCGGGCTGTCAGCTATCCTTGACTTATGGTCGTTCTGTACCAGTCTTTATTTCCAGTTTGCCTCTCACTCGTTCCTTTAAGGACACTTGTCATTAGGTTTATGACCAACCTGGATACTCCACAATGATCTCTTCATATCAAAATCCTTGACTAAATATGTAAAGATACTTTTCACAAGTAAATGGACATTCAGAGGTCTCAAGGATTAGGAAGTGGACATAGCTTTTGAAAGACATCCCAATAGAAATAGTATTTCCATTTGAAAATGTTAGTTAGTTAGTTTCTAATCCATGCAGCCATCTTCCTATCTATTTAGGTCTGCAATTTATTTCAATAAATATAGTTTTCAGTGCACAAATACTGAACTACATTTATTTAACTTTTTCCTGGTTATTATTTTAATGCTTCTATGACTTATACAGATGTGTCCCCCCAAAACCTCATGCACACCTAGGTGAAGGTCTTGGCAGGTGACTGGATGATGATTGTGTGATACTCCATTGGTCTGCTGGTTTATAGCTGGATGTTATACCAGAAGATGCATCCTTCTGGGAAGAGATGGGTCCCTGTGGCTATGGCCTGGATATACATTTACCTCCTGAGCGAGCACTTGCTGATTCCAGATGCCACGTTGTGAGCTTTCTCCACTGCCCTGACTGTCTTCCATTTTCCCCAGCCAACTACAAACCAAAAACTCTTTGAAATATGAGCTGAAATAAATCCTTTCTTCTTTAGCTTCTGCATGTTGGGCATTTTGCTCTAGTGGTGAAAAAGTAACTAAGACAAATGCTGTAATAAATAATATTGTTTTCAGAGTGTTCTTTGTTTCATAACATATTTAGCTTGTGCCCTACAACTTGCTAAACTCATAGTTTGACCTCAAGATCATTTCAGTGACCTCATTGTGATTTTCAGTATAGAAATCATATGCAAAACATGTCATCTGCAAAACAAGCGGCATTTTTATTTCTAATCTGGGTACCTTCACTCCTTTGTCTTGCTAAATTCTACCTAGAATACTCAACTTTGAATAGAAATAGCAAGATTAGCACCCTTACTTTGTAACTGGTTTTAGAGAAAAGTATTCAGTCTTCAATCTTTCACCATTAACTATGATAGTATGTGGGGCGTTTGTTTGCTTGCTTACTTTTGCAGATATTTTTTTTTGGTTTACAAAATTCCTCACTCTACCTAGCTTCATAAGAGCTTTTCTTTCTTCACTTTTTAAAACAAGAACTAATGTTGGATTACATTAAAGTCTTTTTCAGCATCTACTAAAATGATTTTTAAGCATATTGATATGGAATAATGCCTCACTAGATTTGGAGTTGTTAATCTAACTTTGCATTTCTATGATAAACCGCATTTGGCCATACTATATAATAGGTTTACTATTTGGGTGATTTGGTTTGTGAATACTTTGGCAAAATATTATCCCATTCATCTTTGTCACTTTTCTTGTTGTTTGAAACTTTAAAGAAGAAAAGTTTATTTGGCTCAACTGATAGACATTTTGGGCCACAGTCAGTTAACCCTGAGGCAGGGCAGAATGGTAGAGACTTGGTGGAGGAACAACCTCTCAAGCCACGCAGACAGGGAGCAGAGAAAGAGGTGCATCGGGGAAGGGAACAGGTCTGTGCAAGCCCTGCCCTCTGTGGGCCTCCTCTTCAGACCAGGCTTCGCTTCCTAGATTACCTTTAGCTATGAACTCATCGATGGACTAATTCATTGATGCATATCACACCTGTTTTACCCAATCACCTCCAAAAAGACATACTTATGACTTCATGAGGCTTTGGGGGTGGGAGTGACAGCTACACATAAACCATGACACCAGCTATATAGGCATTGTTTATACCTGTTCTTACTGCAAGGGTGTGCAATGTCTTTGTCTTAGAATTTTCACAAAGTTTTTGTAAAGAATCACTGTTTATAATTGTCCACATGAAAAATCATGATGTTTCTCAACATTTCTCAGGAACCATAAGTACAGAAAGCATTGTTTCCTTGTCACTCCAAAGTATGATTTATGCACAGCCTCTTGGCATGTCAGTGAAACCTCAAAAGCAAATAGAAAGCTAAAAATACAGATAATTTACCATTAGTTAATCATGTGGTTTTGCCAAAGAATCTAACCATGTGACTACAGTTTTTTCAGATTGAGATTAAATGAAATGTAAAAGTGCGTATCATAGTGGCAGCTTCATAGTTAGAATTCAATAAATAGCAATATTTTGCTTTCAGCGAGGGATAGAAATTAATAAAAATATTTATCAAAGTATCTGGGATATCCATCAAACTTTAGTATGATGTCTGTGATGATGAAATGACAATAATGTGGAAGGTATAATAAAATCTACAGTTCAAAATAAAAATCTACAGTTCATATTCCAGCCCTACTACACGCTCCATATAAGGCAGGCTATGCTTCTGTGCTTGACTTTCTTCATCTTTAAATGGAGATGATGTTGCCCATTTTTCCAAATTATTGTGCCAGGTTTGGTGGAATCATGTTTGTAAAAGTGCTGTTTATTCTGTAAAGTCATATACTAATGTTTTATGTTGACATAATTGATAGTACTATGGCAGCACATGACAACCATTCAATAAGCTTTGAATTGAAGTCAACAGCATTTTAATATATCACTGGATGGATGTAGAAGATAATTGGGTTATCCTGTGAGAATTTTGGCAGCTATGAATAATATCTGCTTGAACAAATAAGTGTTTATAGTTCAGATATAAACTCTTACCAGAACAACATCTAGAGAAAAGCATTTGGAAAGTGCTTTCAGAAAATAAGCTTAAAACTCAAGTTCTATCTAAATAAATCTGTATGTATGTAGCATCTTTGAAAACAAAGGGATTTCAGGTGGAGGGCAAAGAGCTCCAGCTGTTAGGGAGGATAAAGATGAACTGAATCAGAATCAGAGAAAGAAAATTGTCTGGGTTTCTGTCTCTTGCTAAATGAAACCTTCATTAAGATGTAGTAGGCAAAATGCCCAGCCTAACATATAATGAGCATTCTAACTTTCCCTCTGTACAGGAAATCCCAAGGATGAGATTCTGACCCATGGCTACTTAAATAGCCCCTCTACAGAAAAGCTGCAATGCTTTTCAAAAGCAACTTCTAAACAAATAACAGACACAGAATGAGCCCTGTGTGCCCCCAAGCAAATCATTTAACCCCACTGAGCCTCATTTTTTCCATCAGTGAAATAATACCATCCCCTGTCCATTGCCAAAGTGTTGTCAAGAGTTGATTTTCCAAAAGCACAGGGAGTTTCTGGGATGAAATAGGCTGCATAAATTCAAAGTGTAGTCACTTAATAATTTATATGTTGCAGTTTTTTGTTTTGTTTTTGAAACTAAGATCTTGAGTGGTTATTTCAGAGAAACACTTTTCCTTGTTGTATATCTTCACTTACATAAGAAAGAATTGCATAAATGAAAGACCTTGACACAACTTCAGAGTCAAGAACACACAAGATAGTAACTGTGGGAAAAGTCTGAAGTATCTACCATAACAGTGAGCTGAGATTTAGCATTTTTCATATTTTGGTAGCTAAAAGAGATTTATAACCATTTAATAAGTATTTATCAAGCCTAGACTTCCTGCCTGAACATGTAAAAGCCATAGGAATACCAAAAAGATTAAGATTGGTCTCACCTCAGGAACAAACTAATTACGAAGACAGACACATAAGCAAATAGTTAAAATGTAGAATGTGTTACAACTATTTTGAAGGTGTTATTTAAACATGAAGTGAAAGTCATTAATTTGTTTTTTGGATGATTTGATTTGTCTTAATTAATAAGGGCCATAAACACTAATGACAGCTGTTGGTGGCTCTCTGGAGCATTTAATGACCAGTAGGTGGTAATGAAAATCAAAAAAATCAGCCCATCATTAGAAGAATCAAGGCCTGAGCTCATTATTAACTGATTAAGCCTTATAATACAAAATGATTTGATTTAAGAAGTGATTGCTAAGATTATTTGTATATCTTATGAAAATTTTTTGATATTGTATTTCTTACTATTTATCTTTCTTTGGCCATATATATTTAAGTCATATGAACCTAAGATAATTTTGCCTTTTTTATTGTAGCGAAAATCTATTCTGGAGTTTCATGAGAGGTTCATAGACCACTGTATAGAAATTGGGATTTTAGACTGACCTTTTGTAAACCAGGAAAATACCTCCTTGCAATTCTACTTTCTGGAAATTTCCTCACCTCAGGCCTGTCAGATGCCTTTATAGGGTTACAGAGCAGATTTGCATAAGTGGAATGACAAAACCAACAACATTACAATATGTAAATGAAGGACCCTGACAAAGTTTCCTGAAGGAAAATGGATTAACAAGTTGGCTAAATCAGCTACATATGAAAAATTGATCAACAAAGTACAAAATAATGAATAGCCTTAGGAGCTTTCCACTGCTTGAAAAAAGAAAACAGATTAGTTTTCATTTCAAAATCTCTATCATTAACACTGAAAACACTCAGGCCTCTATGACCCTGAAGAATTTTCAAGACTTACTAGTAGAACAGAACTCACAAAGAAATAGTTCAAATTGCCAGAAAAAGGCTGGGGAACTGACAAGAACAAACTGCCTCCTGGGTTGAGAACTGTCAAAACTGTGCAAAAAAAAATGGTTCCTTTCAACAAGTCATTATGTGAGGGTGGCAAGAGCGAGAAGAGTACTTGGGTTCCTTCCACTCTGAATTTCAACTTTGGATTTGAAGGACTAAAAGCAACTTTATGTAGAACAACGTCTTAATCAAAGCCCATATTTCCTTGAGCTCTTGTCACCGTGCTTTTGCAACCAGTTCAGCTTCCTCACATGCTAAAAACAAAAGGCTTTGCTGGCAGAAAAAATCCTGAAACCTCTGGCTGCTGTTCTTCCAAAGCACTGTGAAGAGCCCTGCCTCCTACTCCTGGCATTCTGGTAACCCCAAAACCCCCACACAAGGAGGCCATCAGATAAGGACAAAGATCCCAGGGGGATTCCTTTCTTCTAACCAGTTATTATCTCTTCCCTTCTGGTTTCCCTTTCAAGAATTTTTAATTGACATTTCAAGTAACATCAGGCTCAAACTTGATTTGTCAGCATGAATGTGTTTTCCTTCTCATTTTAAAAGAAAAGCTTAAAACTCAGTAATTAAAATGCTGATTAACTTTTAAATACTGAAGTGTCTTATTCTGCTTCTGAGAACTTCATGCTTCAAGCTGTGATTTTTTTTTTGTTTTTGTTTTTTCTTTAATGTACTGCCTGAGTAGGGGTCCTTCTTATTTTCAAATGTGGAGCATTAAGAAAAAGGGCAAGCAAAGCTCAATTGAATGCACCAGGGAAGTTATGATCACAAGTGAACCCCAAGGAGGAGTATTAGCTATGTGGAGCATAAACCTTTGCAAATGCCAGTGGCTGGGAGAGATGGGAACACTAACCTTCAAGGATCAGTGAGTAATGGGACAATAGTGCAGAGAAGAGACTGCAAAAGTAGCCAGGAGCCAGATCACTGAAAAGAACATGACTTAATTCCCAGGAGGATATGAAGATATTCATAATTTTAAGTAGGTGGCTGACATGACCTAATCTGTTTTGTTTTCAACATGTCTTAAAATTTTTGATGTGTGTTAATGTATGTGGGTTCAAATGATAGCTAACACATCTTTTCTATATGCCAGATGATATTCTAAGACCCGAACGTAATACCTGAAGTAGGAACTTTTGCTGTCTGTCTTTACAGATAAAGAAACTGCAGCACAGAAAGTTATTTGTTCAAAGCAGCATACTTTGTAAGTGGCAGAGCTGTAATGTGAACCTAGAGCAACATGTTTGCAACATTTATACTTTTCAACCACTAGACTATACAGAATGAAACCAATGACTGGGATAGTAAGGTATCTGATATTATTTTATGCCCACAGTATAAATTTCATTAAAAAGATTTGATAAGAATTGAATTTAAATTGATATTCTAAAGCATTTCTGCTGATTCTTTGTTTTATAGGTAATTATAGACTTTCCACTGATTTCCAAATTCCTGATGAATAAGAAAAATCAACTACTAATAGTGACCACTAATATTTCCCCCCAATTTTCAGTAGGAAACATCTCAGAAAAATAATGATGAAGAAAGTGACGTACATAAAGCAAAATTCTTTTCATTTTCATGTGTCCCCTTTTACTTTCTTCTTTAATTGATAGATACTACTCTAAGGTACTTTTCATTTCAGCTATCATAGCTGTTATGTTCTGTCCTAGAGGCAGGTATCCACCTTACTCCTCTCAGTCACTTATAGATCAAATCTTCCCTTTGACTTCAAATCCCTAAGTCATTTTAAGTTAAGCAGGCAGATATGACCACTGGCTCCTCCTTACATAATCATTTAGTGAACTACCTGAAACCTTGAGCTTAGCGATCCCACTTCTTTCTCACCTCAGAACTTCCCTCTTCATTTAGTTTAGATGCTATTACACATTATCATAATCAAACCCCTATGAACACCTCATGTCATGCTCTCCACATCACATTTGCCTAGAAATACCCCTGAATAAACAATGATTTACTTACTCAGTTCCTGGTTCTTGAAACTAAAGAAGAATTGTAGCACTTAAACATTGTTCCCACCATTACCAAATGTACTTCAACTTCTACCTCTGCCCCAAGTGGGTGTGTACACACTAGATATTTTCAGAAAATTTTAAAGATACCTGAGCTCTACACCAGCCCACTTGTATCAATCCTTGGAGAATAGGTGAAGTAATGTGCCTTGAAGACGCTTGAATGATGCAACATGGAGCCAAGTTAAAGACTGTCTATTATCACTTCCCATTGCTAACTTCATCCCACTCTTCTGTGAAAAGTAGTAGCCATTAGACGAGAATGCTTTCAACTTAGTACAACAAACCCACCAAACCATGTTAATTCCTTCTCCAGATTGTATCTTAAACCCATCCACATCTTACCACGTGCTGCCCTAAACCATCATCGTGCCATACTCAAACCCTAGCTTTTCACTGACTTCCTTAAGTCCATGTGTTTCCCCAGTAAGGCTGATCCCTATCCAGCATAAAGGCTGATTTTTCAAATGTTAAAAGCATTCTATTACTTTCATTGTTATACGAATAATGTAGCTGGAATGGTTGAGTGACTTTGCACCCTGGGAATTTTAAAGAGAATCTCAACTAAATGGGCAGTTCCACACTCTCCGAAGTGGAAGATGCACCCTAGCAGCTGGCCCACCCGCACAGTATTAAGGGAAAGTGAGGAAGGACAGATCTGCTTCTGTTTCTTCAGAAGAGCTTCAGTCTTTGCCTTCACTTCCAATGCTTTCTGGCTTCCAGCACAGACTCTTAGGCTTCCGGGGCAGATCCTTCCGCCTTTAGGCAAAGACTCTTCAGCCACTCACCGCAGATCCAAGGTTATGCCGATAGGACTAGCACGGGACAGTGCAATGAGCTCCACATCTTGGACTGAATCCTTCGGACTCCCGTGTGCACCTCCTGTACTCGTCCACATCTGATTCTGTGGATGACCACTGTAATGCAATCTTGTAAATTCTTATGTATTTGAATATCTTGTGTTCTATCAGTTTCTCTGATAAAACACTGACTTTTTACCAAAACCTTCCCAATCAGGGTGCTCTTCCTTCTGCTTAATAACCAAGTGTTTTTCTTTGCATATCCTTCTTCTCTCACAGTGTAATTCTGACACCACGTTCCATTATTGCATGGATGAGGAGCCTGTAACTGTTTCCCAATAAATCTCTACTCCCTTCTATTTTCCCAATTTACTAACACCTCGACCTTTCCTTCTTAGTGCTTTTCAATTTCTGCAATTCTATTTTAAGTTTATACTTAGACATTTACTGGCCTTAAATTCCAAGAGATCAATAACCATGCAGAAGTCTCAACTACACACAACGTGGTAATTTGGTCCCTATCTCATGGCGCAAAAGCATCATCTATGCAATAAATGTAGTGTACTTAAAAGCAGTACTGTATTGGAAGCACTTCAGCTTGGATTATTTCACCACTTGGGCCACATGTACAGTGCTCTTTCTCACAATAATTATTGCATAATTATGTTACCTAGTATTCAGATCGTAGCCTATTCGTAGGTGCCCCAAATTCTGGATTAAATATATATCATATATCCATTAAAATCTTCTATTTCCCAATTTATAATTTGGTAAAATTAAGTAGATTTATCCTATTCTTTTGTAAAGCAGTATTTTCTTAATTATGTACTTGAAAGTATATGAATTTGCCATTGTAATTCCTTCTTAGATCTATATACATTGTGTATGAATTCATTCATTGATATCTAGATGAGTACTATTTTGCTCCATTGTTGATGTTAATCTAAGTTCTCAATGAAAAATTGATTAAGCATTTAAAACAGCATATAATTGATAGAAGTCAAGATTTTCTTTACAACTTAGCACATTATCAAGTCTTGTGTCATATATATGTTAGAAAGAATTTTTATGCTCCAAATGTTAGCTAAATAATTCTATACATATCTACTAGATCTAGTTACTTTAATTAATTTGATGAAATAATCCATATTCATAGACATTTTATTCATTGATGTATTGAATATTAAAAATAGTATGTTAATATCTCCCAAAACTCTATATTTTATCTTTGTATTCCTAATAACTTTTTTAATGTATTTGGTTGTTTCAGGCTCTCACTATGCAGCTTGGATGCGTGGTGATTCTCCTGTCTCAGCCTCCCTAACTCTGGAATTACAGACATGCACCATTACGCCAAGACTCTGGCCAATTTAGCCTGCTCTGGGGGCAGGGTTGGTGCAGCATGTGGTGCCAAGGATCAAACCATGGTCTCTGTGCTTGCATAATCAGGTGCTTAGTCTGCTGAACCATCTCAATGGCCCTGTACACCTAATAATTTTTGGTTTAAATATGTTAAAGTTATGGATTCATTTGCATACAAATTTAAAATCATTATATGTATTGATCATTTAAAAATTTAATCATTATATGTGGTGAATGCTTTATTACTAGCAATGCTTTTCTCTTCAAACTAATTTTGTCAGATATTGGTATACCTACAGAAATAGTTAGCAGATAAATATTTGGCTCATTTATCCTTGCATACACTTAAATTTTACCTTCCTATGTCACTATAAATAGGTCCTAATAGATTGTTTAAATTATAAATAGATCCAGTAGCTTTATAACTGGAAAGTGTATTTACTCCAATTTATTTTGATTACCAACATAGATTACTTTCCACCATTTTATTTTTCACATTCTGAGTTTAGTTTTTATTTTTCTACTATTTGTTTTAGGTTTTTGAGTTTTATTTAATTCAAACTTTGAACTCATTCCTTGTTTTTTTCTGGTAGAATTTAATAAATACTAATTATGATATTATTCAAATGCATATTTAAAATCTATGTTTAATAAATATATATAATTTTCTCTTTAATGATATTACTATGCATATTTTAACTACAATTATTTCCCCTTGAAATATTATAGGTCAGCTGTCAATTTGTCTTATTTATTTCTTTCAAAGTAGGCAATATTGTAAAAGATACATACTCAGTTTTGTTTAGAAATGCATTTAAATATCTGCTATATCTTTTTGCATCTGAGTATTATTTATGTTGTCAAGTCTCACTAGTCATAGATTCCATACATATAAATTTCACTAATAGGTAATTTTCCCAAAGCAATACTCTGGCACTTTCACAATCATTCATGGACATACTTGTATTCAGAACCATAAAGCTTGAATTTCACAATGCAAACTTTCACAGCTGGGGCCAAAGAAGTAACTCCAGGCTTCCCATTTAGCTCACATCCTGTAAATATGCATCTTCTACATGACCCACCTGATGTCATGTTTTTCACATTTCTGTGATTTTTGCTGGTGAGTCCACTCAGAAGGCAAAATATCTCCACTAGAAAAGCTTTCTTCAGCTAAGAGTTATTGTGTTACTTGCTATAAGCTCAATGTTAATGAAAAAACTACGTATGTTAAGTCAGGTGTTTCTAACAGATTCATTCATAACGTAATATTCATTGTCTGGTACATGTTATGAATTAGAGGCTCTCACAACCTAACCTTGTATAAACATTTTCACAAATTGCTAATTCTATAGTTAGGCTTCGTGGAAAAGAGCAGCAGCAAATAATAGGAGTGAGCTTCATCAGGATTTATCTTCCTCATTAAGATTTCCTTTGTGCATTAAACATTTTAGAAATGAGGTCTACTGGTGATAAATATACTCCACGTTCGTTTATTTAACAGTATCTTTCCCTTTATTCTACAAACATAGTTCCACTAGATATAGAATTTCAAACTGATAGCTGCTCTTGCTCAGCATGCTGAAATGCTTTGTCACCATATTCTGGGATCAATAACTGATACTAAGAGATTGGCTAACATGCTCACTATTCCTTAGTACCTAGTTGAGTGCTTTTTAAAAAAAATATGTTGTTTATTTATTTGTTTATTTGGTACAGGGTCTCACTTTGTAGCTCAGACTTATAGTGATCCTCTTGTCTCAGCCTTCCCAGTGCTGATATTACACACATGTGCCACCATGCCCAATTTCAGTGGCATGCTTGGCGGAGGACCAATGTGGTGCATGGTACCAGGGATTGTACCCTGTTTCTTGTGCTTTCCAGGCATGTGCTTACACCACTGACCTATCTTTTTGAGTCTGAGTGCTTTATTTTTAACCTTTTCCAAAAATCTAACTCTTGAACTACCCACATGCCTTTATAAATGAATTTTTCCTAATATTTAAGATAGAAATAATAAAGAGCTAACATAAATTCATTTAAGGAAATAGAAGACTAAGGTCCTCAAACTTATTTAGAATCACTAACACAAGCCTGATTTCAAAAGCTGATGCAAAAATCGGAAACAAGATATTGTTAAGTATAATCTAGCAATACATCATAACTGAGTGATACAGGAATGGTATCAATTTCAAGAACAAATTATGAAATATTTATTGTACACCTGAGTTTGGAGATTAAGATGGTTAACAAGTAATTTTCTCCTAAAAATCTATTTCTAATCCATCTTAAACTAAATCATACTAATAATAGTCAAGGCAATGAAAATATGACGGAAATTCAATTTTGAAACACAAAGTGTATCTCTGTACAAAGATCTTAAGCCAACACTTACTCTAAAATTAATTCCAAATTCAGAACTAAAACTTGAATCTGCTGATGTGTTTCTTCTCAAAATGCAAAAACAGTTGAGATGAAGTTTGTCAGAAATGTCCTGTGATGCCATCACAGTGCCCCTGGTTTTATGTTTATGTTTTTGTTTTACAGATCTGATGATTAAGGTCATTGTGTTATCATTATAAGCTATACTTACATATTTATAACCTTCTATCAATTGTAAATTTGTGGTACACTATTTACATGAAGAAAAGATGTTTGAATTTTCATGTTACCTAGGAGATACACAGCTACTTATTCCTAGTATCAGTGAATGCCTAAAATATCATCAAATCTTTTATTGCACAAACAGGATTTAGTACCTGCCCATATGATGAAAATGCTACCTTTAAATTTGTTAACATCAGAAAGTTTAAACATTTCTGTCGGTAGAAATATGCTAAGTTTATATTTCAAGCAAATATGGTATGAAACTAACTTCACTATAAACTAAATTTCATCACTCTAAAAAAGGGCTACTTTTATCATAAAAAGTCATTTCTCTGGAGTTAATTAATTTAATGATATAGTATATAATCAAAATTTAACATAGTCACTAAAATGTTCTATTGGGTTATTTCAATATGAAAGTTCAAGTCTTGTTCACAGTAATAAATTACAGTTAAGATCAATTTAATAGTACATCCCATTAAGATTTTGAAGGAACTATTAATTGTAACTTTGTAACTAACTAACTAAGAGTTTTATGGCTACAAATACTATTGTTAATCAAGTTTTATTTTCTTCATTGGTCCTAATAAACTACAAAAACTGTTCCTGAAAATGTCCATAAATCTAATCCATATTTTTATCGTATTATCTATCCAATCATCTTGGGAAAGTTATGGATATAGTGTAAGTAGATTTAAGTATCATTATAGTCACTTAAAAAATTTAAATGATTAAAAATCCCCGGTAATGTGCAGGTGTGGTAGCACATGTCTCTAATCCTAGTTAGTTGGGAAGCTGAGAACAGTTAAGTTTAAAACCTGCCTGAGCAATTTAGTGTTCAGCCTGGGCAGTTCGGTGACTAATTAAGAACTTGTCTCAAAATAAATAAAATAAAATAAACAGGACTGAGGAAGTAACTCAGTGGCACAGTGCTTGCTTGACGTGCGCAAGATCCTGGGCTCAATTTTCAATATTCCAGGAAAAGAAAAGGCATAATATGCTATGAAGTAGGCAAATAAAACACTGAATACAAAAGGGGGGGTTAGTCTGATAACACCAGCTGCCAGTTACAAAAAAGCAAGTGATATTTCTTTGAGAGAGAAATAAGGGATTCTTCAACAGTCTTTAGAAAACATGAATTTGCCCACACCAAGACTGACATTATTTTTGAAGATGGCTGAAGATGTGATAGAAATACGCATTTCAAGGGTCAAGGTCCTCAGAGAAGAAGACAGATGAAGTGAGAGATTAGAAGTAAAAGGCACCAGAGAAGCACTGGGTAATATATTCTGTTGATATATATACAGCAGAAGAGTAAAAAAGTAGCAATATGAGAAAGAAAAATATTAAAAGCAGAATCTAAACCAGGTATAGCAGCGCACATCCACAATCTCAGCCACTCCAGAGGCCGAGGCTGGGTGCTCAACAGTCTGAGCCCAGCCTGGGCAGTTTGATGACTTATTAAGAACTTGTCTGAAAATAAATAAAATAAAATAAAATAAAGTAAAATAAAATAATTTTAAAAGCTGAGAATGTAAGTCAGTGTCCAGGCCCTGGGTTCAATTCCTGATAGTGACTAAAAAATAAAAGCGTAGTCTAAATCAGGGCCTTACTCACTGGGTGTTTGTTGAATAAAAGTTTGATGAATATACAGTGAACAGGTGAATAAACAAATGAATAAATGTACTAACACATCTCTGCTTCTCTGGATACTGAGGGACTGGTGGGGAGCAGTTAAGTAGATAAGAGCAGCAGGGTTCTCAAAGAAGAGTTTCATATCCATTAAGTCAGGAAAATGTTGTTACAGAAGGGACTTATTTTCCTGGTGTGTCAGTAAAGGACATCCCACCAGGTCCTCAAGCATGCTAGGCAAGTTTTCTGGCACTGAGCTATATCAACACCCCTAAAATGGAATTTAAGAATGGAAGAGGAGTTACAGAATAATAGGAAACAAGGCAGATCATTAGTGCCTATAACATTGATGGGCTTGAAGTCGTGTTTGAAAAGTAACTGTTGTGGCAACTAATGGACTCCAAGAGGAGACAGGAGGACAGTTGGGACGCAAGCACTTTGCCCTCCAGGAATACTTCTCTCCACACAACCTGTAGGACTCCTTAAACTACCGGTCACTTGTTAACATCCTGCCTCCCAACAAGCCTGTATACTCCATGCTTGAAGAAACCAAGCCTGACATTTCCCCACTTATCCCCACCAGTTAAAATGGAGCTCAGTATGCATGAATAAATTGTGAAGGCAAACAGTAACTGAAAAGAAAAAGAGAAAGATGAGAAGAAAGGACCAGAGGAAAAGAGGAAAAAAAAAGAGGGAAATGAGGGTGGAAAGTACAACCAACAGTATTCCTTAAACTGATACCATGAACAGTTGAGTCTCCCTTGCTTTGAACAAAGTTATTCCATCCTTCTTGCCATTTTCCAAAGCAGTTCCAGAAGTCCTCTCTCATGTCCTTGGTTGTGCTGTCTTGACTCCTTGATGGCCTCAGTTAATTCAAAATGTTTACCTCTTATGGTCATTTTGACTCCAAGAAAGAGCCAGAAGTCACACTATGAGGATACAGTGGACAACGACAAAGCACGACACCTTGCGGAGGCTACCTTTCCATCGCATGCCAGTGGGTAGCAGCATCCACTGTTTTCATCACCTCTTGTAAAGACACCAAAGAGGATGTCCACAACTCATTTGGAAATTCTCAGGATCGATGTGGTAAGTGTGCTCAAACTGAGAGCAGCACTTTGAGGGGGATTCATAGCAATGTGCCTTTTATTGTAATAATTTTTAACTTATATATTTACTGTACATTATGGCCACACATACATCCCTGCTATCTTAATTCAAAACTATAATAATATTTCCAAGATGTCTGGATCAGTATAACATCAGATTTTCCTCTAATTTTCACTATAAATTCACTCCCTTCTGACTCATTTCATATTTCAATTACTGTTCTAAAAATTCCATCATCAATGTTATAATTACAAATTAAGAATTTTATTAACTTTTACATATTCTGTGACATTAAAAGTAATAAATTCTTACCTTTAAAAAGAGCCTTACACCATTTTCTCTCCTAAAGTAAGAGACCTCTCCAATAGTCAAATGAACAATAGCTTCTTTTGAAATTATTGAGCCTTCAGGTAGCTTAAAGTCATAAATGTAAAGTTAATAACAAATGTTCTTAGCACATTAATAAGTGCTTGCTATAAGCAGTCCTGTTTGCCCATATTTTTCATAAAACAGGTGCTTTGAATAAAAAGAACTAGTATATAAGAATTGAGTATTAATCTTTTAAATTCAGTTTCAAATTTATTAATATACTGGAGAAATATAACTTGAAGCCTTTCCTTGTCTTTTGTGGTAAAAATTCAGGCCATTAGCTTTTCTTGTACTGCCTATATCAACTTCAGTACTGTCCCCAGCCTCCTGTGAGACTGTGGGTGGGTTCCTAACAGATATTCCTTGGCAGGCTTCAAACCCTGCTTATCAACTTTTGGAAGAGGTCCATAGCATTTTGAAACACAGTAATGTCTCAGAAGAAAGAAAGGAGGTCCTAACATCTGCTTTCAAGTTATCTTCAAATATCTTTACATGAAATACGCTGAATTATGAATATGACTTTGAAATAAAGTTGCATATTTGTACAAGGTGAACTCTTTATGCTCTAATGAACAATGGTGGGGGGGTGCGTGTTACTTAAGAATAGTTGTCCTTATTTTACATAGGGAAAATAAGGCCAAATTAAAAGTTTGTTTAAAATCTCAGAGCAGGGGTTGGGGAAATAGCTCAGTGGAATAAGCAATTCCCTGGCAAGCACAAGGGCCTGAGTGCAATCCCCGGTTCTGCCAAAAAGAAAATAAATAAATAAATAAATAAATAAAATCTCAGAGCAAATGGTATCTGACTCTGGATTCATAAAAACTGATTCTTGACAGCACACAGTATAAATATTGGCTAGCTATGACCCTTAATGATAATTATTGAGTGATAATTCTTTAATAATAATAATATAGTTACTAATAATTCTTGAGCATAAATTGTCATTTGATGTGAACCGTTTTTTTGTCTTCTAAAAACATGGCAGGACATTTTCTGGTCTGCGGCTTCAGGTGATATCCTCTATGACATTTAAAACTCAGAAAGTAGCACTTAATAAATAGCCATGTATAATCCATAGTGAAGGAAATTTGATTAAGTGAAAAGCCTCTTTCTCAAATGTATTTCTATTAGAGGAACATATTAGTTTTTTACTTGATCTACTGCTGAGCTAACCAATTTGGTTCCCTCATTTTCTTTGAAAACGCCTCCAGCACATAATCTTACAGAGATCTGACAAATTATCTTTTAAAATACAGTTACAATTTCAGAACTCTTATTTTTTAGGTATTGTCCAATGCAAATAATAAAGATACTATTTATCTTCTCTTAAAGTATTTATCAGTAAGGATTGATTTATAAAGTTACTATTAAAAGTAGATTGAATTTTACCTATCTAGGTACTCAGAATCAATGCATTTTTGTTCATCATCCCCAAATTCCTCACATGTCTAGCGTGACTTTATTCTAAACCGTGGAATAAGTTTATTATTTTAACTGGTAATGTCATTCCTCTCAAGCCTGACTGTATCCATTACCCTATGTCTATTCTGGTCTTCTTTAAACTTTGGATTCAGGATTTAACAGCTTTCCAAAAAAGAGAAACGTGGCATCTCAACAGTGGGCTCCTTCTTTTTAATGCCCTGGTTGGGAGGGCGCAAGCACCTCAGAGTTCACCTAGTAAACGCACTCTTATTGGGGTTGACAGCAGCGTGCTATCCGGATGCCAGCAACTCTCCGCGATGCTCGGATTGTCAGCTCATTTCAGCTAAAAAAACGATTCCTGCCGCGGGTTTCTTCCATTAATTATGCTGAAGGTCAGTTAATTGTCCATATGGTGTTGAAAAAAAGTCAGTTTTCCAAACGTTCTGTAGTTGAAGCTCCTTTCAGTAACATTACTGTCACGAAACCCACTGGCCTTTACTCCAACACGATGCTTCTTGGAAGTTGCATTTCCTGTCTTCCTCAGGCTGGTCCTGGTCCTGACATGCCAATGCTGTGCAGGAATCTACCTTTCTAAGAATCACCCTGCATGATTTTCTTTTACTTTTCCAGAAAAGAAGGGAAAATAAAAAGGCTGAGGACCGGCCACACACCTCAGCGAACTAAAGCGCCTGCTTAGACAGGCGAGGGGACCAGGATTCAATCCCCCGGCGGGGCGCTCTGACACAGCCATTGAGACTGGGTGTGGCGGCGCGCGCCTGTAATCCCAGCGCCTGGGAGGCTAAAAACAGGAGAATCACTACGAGTCCCATCTATGTAGTGAGAACCTTTAAACCCTGTATTAAGTAATATATATATATATATATATATATATATATGAAACTTTCAAAAAAGCTGAATAGAGAAAATAATGTTAATGACATCACCATTATTTTTTAGTGGTGTCAAATTGAGAATCAGGCAGAAACACCCCTCAAAAGCCAAAAATAAACATAGAGCAGGAGCAACGGTGTAGCATCCACATCAGCACTTTTAAATATAGCTCAAATTAGTTTGGCTATATCTCAAAAAAAAAAATCATTGTTTCAGGTTGTTAACCACAATGTCTTATAAAGTAAAGCATGTTTACTGTCATCTTGCAAAAGTCATTTCTTCCTTTATGAATTTGGCAATGAAGAATTTCACAGATACCAATGTGGGTTTGTTATGGCGCCCCAGCTAAAGCTGTCGGGCCTCATTAACTCCAAGACAAAAATTATAGACTGATACATTACATGCTTGAGCAGAAACACTTGGGACAGCACCTCCGTCCTGCGGTGACGGAGGACACCCGCCGCTCGCGCACGGAACTGCAGCGGCGCCCCGCCCCCGCCCCTGGCGGGGCGCAGAAGTGGAGCGATGATGAACACCCGAGTCAAAATCGAATTGCTGGATTTATTGCCCGCAGTTCCCGGCCGCGCTGCTGTTCCTGGGAACGCACTGCATTCCTTTTCACAAACTCCATTTCAAGGGGTCTGTCACGAAGCGAACACGCTTCTTAGCTGGCTGAGGATTAGCGCCGCAGCACCCGGCCCCCATTTGTCTCCCTTAAAAAGGGAGCTAGAAGTCAATTGGAGGAGTTTGTTCTGATTCTATAAAACAAATTGCTCTCAGTGATTACATAATGATGTCATCCTGGCTGAAATGGATTGATCTTTTTAAAAGTATTTTTAGTTTCCCACATAAAAAAAAAAAAAAAAAAACTACTTTTGTTTCCCTGTGAGTTTCATCAGAGGTAAGTCCTTGAGCATACTTTGCACCCCTGAATGTGGCAATGAGGTCACTTTTAAAAATCCGCTATACTTTAAGAGCTCACGTTGACGGAAGCTTTCTTTTCCAGTTATTCTTCTATCACATATTCTCTGCACAGCAGCACCAAGAACCAAATTATCTCCTCTTGCCTAGATTTCAGCCCTATCACAGTATTCTAAATTAATGTTTAGAAAGGACACTTGCGAGGTCTCGCCTAGCAAAAGGGAAGTGATGGAGCGTAAGTGTACCCTGGACCAACACCTGGTCTGTGCACCGTGCTTAGAGACTACGCGGTTCACCCCAAACTGGAAGGCGTCACTCTCGTCCTCACCGGAAACAGGTCTGAGCATGCCTTTCCTGGTTCCAGCCTGAAAACTTCTAAAATTGCCAAATCATGGAAAACACATGGGAAAATTTAAATCGTTTGGGAGACAATGAAATAACAGTCAGAGAGCAGCCTTGCAGAGACTGACCCAGGCGCAAACACTGGCTCTGTCGCTTGCCTGCTTGGTGACCTCAGTATCCTTTGCCATAAAACGCAAGGAAATAATGCTCATTTCATAAGGCCACTGGGAGAGCTAAAACACGAAACAAACACAGTTCACTTACAATAAAGCATAGCACAATGAAAATAGTCAATGAGCAATAGTTATTTGGTTCTGAATAATTGTTCTAGTTTATCTCTCAAGTATTTCACTTGCTGAAGTGGTCATTTGATCTTTTGAGTCATGGTAGAAAAATCCAGGTTATGGGAGCCCCCCTCCTCGTCTTCTCTCATGATCAATTTCATTAAGTGTATGCTTTGCTGTGAGCAGCTTCCAAGTCCTGAGACTCTGGGTCAGTCGGGCGACACTCAACTCACGTTGACAAGAGGACGTAAGTCTCATTTTTCTCTCAGCTACCCTCTCTCCACTTTCATGACTACCATGATTGGTTGTAAATCAATCAAAATGAAAATAAAACATTTTGTTTTCCCTCACATTTTAACTTGGCATTATCTTTGTGCTACTGTACTTTAGTTCACAAAATGCCTGTGGGAGAACTACTTGGTGAAATTCGGTGTTTCACACTTCTGAAGGTGATAGAAGTGTTCAGATTGAGGAGCTGGGCTACCTCTTTCTTTCATGCATGCTAACTTGTCATTATGTTCTCTTGCCCTTCTCTGGACAATAGAAGGTCCAGAGATGCTAATGCCCCAGTTGCTGCTAACCTTAGTGCACTCTCAGGAATGGGGAGGGGCAGCCTCAGCTTTGCTGCGGTGAAGAGGAAACAGGCATAGGAAGCAAGCCTACAGCAGACTCCATCCCCCCAGTGTTCTTTTCTGAGATGCTGTAACAGGCCCTGTTAGGCTCTGGACAGTTTCTAAATATGTATTGTCTCCATTCCTGGGGAAAGAAGCAAGTTTTTTTTTTTTTTAACTTTCATAACATAGAAAAATTTTTCATACAATGAGATCAAAAATGTTCTTTTTAATAATCCTTTCAATAGCCCTCTGAAGGAAAGTTGTATGCAAGAATTATTTTCCTGTCTTTCCAGAGAAGGAAAACAGAGACAGAGAGATTGAGTAGCCTGCCTGAGGTAGTATAGCAAGTCAGCTTTTGTCAGGCATAGCCATCTTTTCTGTGTCCCTGGCCCCTTGACACAATTCTATATCATTGCAAGTTTGCTCCTAGAATGGTATTAAGTATTAAAATGATGCACAGTCTGGATGCTGGTGAATATATATATATATATATATATATATATATATACTCACAGAAGAGAACTCTTAAGAGGAACAGCTTTTGGTTGCATTTCCATGTCACTTTCTTCCTCATATTTGTGATTCCTTTATCAACTTCTAATAATTCCTTTTATCAACTTCTAAACTATACCCTACCTTTTTTCTTTTTACTTCCTTCATCCAATTCCCTAGCAAAGCAAAAGTTTATACATTTATACAATGTAAGCTTTTTGCCCAATGGGAGAATGAATTTCTCAGAATTATGATATATATATATATATATATATATATATATACTCTTGACTTTCACAATAATGCAGTAATAGTGTTTAAACAAAATTCCTGGAGCTATATTTAATAAATTCAACACTTAAATTCAATAGAAATCTTTTGGGCTACAAGTAACAGGAAATTCAACTACCAACAACTTAGCTATAAAAGTAATTTTTACTTAGTAAGAAGTCTGGATGTAAATGGTTGCCAGTGATTCAGCGACACAGTAATGCCACCGAACGCCCAGTTTTTTGGGTGGCCGACGTTTCCATACTAACTCTTTTTCTCAGCTCAGAGCTATAAAGGGTGTTGTACATCAGACACTGCCTCCTTATTCAAGAAAGGAAGAAATGGAAAGAAGCAGTATTAGCAAAAGCTATCAACTGCCTATCTCTTTCATTAGGAAATGAGACTCTTGACCCAGTACTTTCTAAAATAAATTTCTTTGTATCTCATTGGCCAGATTTGGATATTGAAGCCACATTTAACAGTATGAATAGCTGGAATGAGATTATAGTGTCTTTGCTATCACAGAAAGAAAGGAAGCTAGCAATGGAACCAAACGGTGACTGTGCATGGTGGAGCATGCCTGTAATCCCAGCACTGGGAGGCTAAGGCAGGGGAATCCTGGGAGTTGGAGACCAGCTTCGGCTACAAAGAGAGGTCAAGGCCAGCTTGAACTGCAAAACCAGATGCTTTCTCAAAAAAAA
>NDGN011545546.1:0-10219 GCA_002564285.1 Tympanoctomys barrerae | reverse complement strand
TCTTCTCCAACACATTGAGAACTACTCCCTCTTCCCCATTTCCACTCATGCTGGCTTTATTGCAGATGCAGTGGTTATCTTTGATCAAGACTATTTATTTTTTAGGACACAGAAACTGAGCATAATTCCAATCAATGACCAAAAGTGCCCATTCTCTAGGTATACTTTTCTTTCTAATGGAAACTTCCTTATGCCAAACTACCACTTCACACTTTTGCATCACGAAGCTTTCTCTTTCTCTGCCCTTTCATTCATTACATACCTCCTGATGTCCACTTATCTTTTCATTCTTATTCATCACTGTTCTTTAAAGCCTCTTTTCTCTTGGTTCATGTGATATCCTCTTGCAAGAATGCAGTAATTCCGTACTGCACTCCTTGCCTAAGGAGGATCAAATCTTTGAGAGGAAACTCAGAGAGGAAAATGCTACTTAGGGTTGATTGCATGAAATTATTTTCCCATCTTGTTCATTTTCATAGTCACAGAACATACCATGGCATATGTTGATCTGGATATTCTTAAAGTTAATTGTGTGCATAGTTATATATGATTTTATCATACAATATGTTTTTTATGAAGTAATAGTCTATAACTAAGTCATCTGTGCAAGTCTCTACTTAGTTGGGATTCTGTTTTTATAGATGTGACAGACATATGCAAAATCTATTGTGAAGGGCAGTGAGATAGCTCAGTGGACTAAGTGCCTGCTTAGGCAAGCTTAGGTAAAGCCTGGGTTCGATCCTCAGCACCACATGCTGCGCCAACCCCACCTCTGGATGCGGAGAGCCACCTAGACCAGACATGGTGGTATACACGCCTATAATCCCAGCACTGAGAATCACAAGAGCCTGATATTCTGTACCTATCTAACAATCAGCTATCTCTATTATATACAACCTCGTTTCAGTTGCTGGGTTTTTTTTTTCTAATGTTTGACTCTACCTTTGATCAATATGAGAAAGAAAGTATATAACACTGGCTCAACTAAGGAAACTTCTTGGCAAAATGTCTTTCATTTAGGACATAGGTGAGAGGGAAATAAGGCCTCCAGCAGTGGTAGATAACTTTGACAATTGCTTAAGTGTCCCTCTGATGTGTGGTTGCAAGGATTTGTACTTCAGGGTGGTGACACAGAGAGAGGATAGAACTTTGAAAAGACACATTTTAGTGCAAAGTAATTTGGCCATTGAGTATGTTACTGTTGGAAGAGACTGACATAGCAATCATGGAATACCAGCTATCTCCCATCAGTGTGGGCTGTTGTAAAAAATAAAGACTGATGCCTCTTCACTTCCTGGCCTCCAGTCTCACCATGTGGTCTCAAATCTCACACACATCCGAGCCCAGCCCATACCATAGCCGAGCTGATGCAAAATCATGAGCTAAACCAACCTGCTAGCTTTGTAAAGTACTCATTTACACATTTAGGTATAGTTACAGAAAACAGACTTATATAAGAAGTAACACTTAAATATGGGATTTTTCACCTAAGGTGGATCTTCAATGATTAGTAATAATAATAATAATAGATTAATAATAATATATATTATTAATATATTATAAAATATATTATTATTAATGATAATATTATTATGGTCTTTTTGAGACAGGGTCTCACTATGAATTTCAGGCTGGCCTTCAACTCACTTTGTAGCCCAGGCTGTCCTTGAACTCACAACGATCCTCCTTTGTCAGCCTCACAATTTCTGGAATTATAAGTGTGTACCACCATGCCTTGTTTTCAATGATTATTTACATAGCTAAACATGAAATAGAAAATAGAAGGGGTCTGGCCCTTGAGAATACAGGAATGAATGAGAGATAATGTTTATTGATCATCTTTTGTGGATCTAATACACTGCTTTGTTTAATAGCAACTTCCTAGAGAATATGTATCTTGTGCTTGGAGTGGAGTCAGGGAGGATGATTTCAAAAATTAATCAAAATATCCTATTCAAGTTTTGTTGCTGTGATGCTTCCTGAAGAACACAAATCCAAGTAATCATCAGTGTACCAACACAGGATGCATGCTCTAAGATAGGAAATGAGGGAGACAAGGAGACAGAAGCTGAGGTTAGTACTGCTAGGCTTCATGTACCTCACATGCCATGGGATTCCAATTAGAGCTGAACAAATTTCCTTTAGAAAGTCGGAAGTTTTATTTGTGAGCTCCTCATGTTCTGACCTGGGATTCAGACTTGCTAACAAACAAAAGGAAGACTGGATGTGAAGGCGGAATGTTGAAGAACTGGTTCTGCTTCTTTACTCTTATGTAGCCTTGAATATATCCTCTGGCCTTTCCAAACCTGAACTTCTTTGGCTACAAAATACAGCCTATAATATCTGACATGGCAAAACCTCAAATCTATAAGACTCCATTAAGGCTTCAAAGGATAAAATGCCTTAATGAAAGCCTTCAAAACCAGGTAGACCTTGTTATGGGAGCCAGGTCTATTTGAACTAGCTAGAGAGTCTGGGGCTAAGCAAGGTAGGTAAGTGCTCCTCACTGGGAAATGTTCACAGGTTCCTGCTTTTTTCATCAAAATTTTCCCATTCTTTATAGGACTTAATCTTTTCTTCCTTGTAAGGAGGAGTTTTAGAAAATAACATGAAAGTTCCATAGAAAATCATGAGCTGGACACAGGAATCAGCCTGGATGTACCCACATATCCCTGGAGTATCTTCCCTCTGTTTCTATCTGCAATCTGTGCATTTTCTGATTTCGACCTGGAACCTTCTTGGACTATGGCCTGTGGATGCAGGGCTGATTTTGCCTGTGCGCACAGGTATGAGAAATGTCTGGGTCTTTTTTTGTTTTTATATAACTTGCCTTCCACGGAAGAAGGACAGGCAAAAGCCATGATGGGCTTGTCCATGGTGGGGAAAACACAGGTTCCCCTCCCAGAGTTCTCAGTTGTAATTCTTAATCCAGCTGCAGCTGAGACTGATACAATTTGTGCCCTTCCTTAACATTTTTGACTTCTCTGTCCTACATCTAACGTTGCTTTGCCTATTTAATTTTGTAATGCTTAATAGATGACCCTCACCTCACTGCTTCTGGATTGGGATGGAATCTGATGCAAGGAAATTTCCTTAATTTTGAGAAAAAAATACTAAATGCAATTTTACATTAAAAAAGGAAAATTTGAGGTAACGCCACTCTATGAATTTATTCTTCAGTAAAATAACTTTAGGATGGATAAAGATATTATATACCAATAGGAACAATATATTAAAAGTTTCCCATTTTCTGACAATACTGTGACTTATTATCATTACATGTTTTAGTAGAAATTTAACAAATCTTATAAAATATTTACTGTGATAGACAGTGAAACATATAAGACATGGTATTTCAACGTGTAAGAGAAAATAGCATTTGGATATAGTACAAAACTGGAATTCTATGTTATATTTAATAGTTAATAAATTTATTCTCTGTCATTTATAGTGTAAAGACTAAACTTCACCCACATTATTGCTTTATATACATTGCTTTATTAAGATTAAAAATTTAAAATTATCTTACAATTAATTTCATATTCATTGTAAAATAATTTTAATAACATCAAAGCAATACAAAAATTTATACAAAATATACATCAAATAAGTGATTATTTAGTTATTTAGTACAGATGAACGAGTATTTAATTTAGTTCACTTCGTAGATTGAAATCGTAGTGATTCTCCTCCCAAGCGCTGAGATTACAGGCACACAACAGCACACCCAGTCTTAATCGCTGTCTCAGCCCATCCCTGGGGGGCAGAGCCGGCTCAGTAAACAGAGGATTGAACACCGGCCACTGCGCTCTGCCTAAGCAGGCATTTTAGTCTGCTGAGGTATCTGGCCAGCCTAGTAGTGATAATTTATAGATAGAAGTTTAAATCAAGTACTCTGAATTATATGCTTATCACATTAAGATCTCTCTTCTCTCTCTCTCTCTCTCTCTCTCTCTCTCTCTCTCTCTCAATCTGAGGCAGGTTCTCGCTATGCAGTTTAGGCTTGGCTTGTACTCATGGTGGCCCTCCTGCCTCAGCCTCCCAAATGCTGGAATTACAGGCATGCACCACCATGCCTGGCCTGCCCAGCCTTATTTTTCTTTCTTTCCTTTATTCCCCCCTCTTCATCTATGTATTTGGTACAGCATCTCACTATACAGCTCATACTCACAGTGATCCTCCTGTTTTCAGCCTCCCCAGGGCTAGGATTACAGTCATAAACCACCATGCCTGGACTCAGTCACCGGCTCAGTGCCTCCCGGGGAACAGGCAGGTGCAGCATGCAACATCCGGGATTGGGGATCAGACTCTGGCCCTTGCACTTGCCAAAGCAGGTGCTTAGTTCCTGGAGGTATCTCGCTGGCGCTAGCCTTATTTTTCTTGACTGGAAAACAACACAACAATCATTCAGAAATATACAAGTGAGGGCCGGCCAAATACCTCAGTGGATTAAAGCACCTGCAAGTATGTGCAGTGGCTGGGGGTTCAATCCCCAGGCCTGCCCTGCTGGTCCTGCCCCCAGGGAGCACTGAGATGACAATTGAGATTGGGCCTGGTGACGTGCGCCTGTAATTCCAGGTCTTAGGAAGCTGTGAACAGGCAGATCACTATGAGTAGAATCTAGTAGTGAGACTCTGAACACCCTGTAGACCTTTCCCTAAAATAATATTACTGGGTAAAAAAAGATTTACATTTTAGCTCCTTTAAATTGAAATTTTAGCTCCTTTAAATTGAAATTTTAGCCTTCCCATATTCACATGTATGTCACTTAAGCATAAATGTGAATAGATCTTTCTCCTTTCCCTTTATGTTCAGTGGTACTTACTGTATGTAAATCTTTTTGCTTTGAACAACATATCCCATAGCAAAAAAAACTGGCAAAACTGATGTATGAATTCAATCCCTTGTTAATAAAAGACAGGGTGTCTACTCTCACCCTAAAAGAATGATTGTTGGCTGACTGTTATCCTTAGCAGAGGTCAAGGTAGCCCTGGATCCAAATCACAAATCTTTTTCTTTTTTCGTACAAGTTAACTTTGTGATTCTTACATTTTATAAGAGCACAATGAATGATAAAACTTTCAGCAGTTTTTATCAAAATTCTAAGAGCATGCATGATTCATCGCACAAAAATAGCAAATATTTCTTATCCATTCATCCATCTAGTGACACTTGGATCGCTTCCTTGCTTTAGGTTTTGTGGCTAATGAATGCAGGGGACAAATATATCACTGAGTCCCTACTCTCAGTTCTTTTGGGGATATATGTCCAAAGTGGTATATACCTATTATACAGTAATTTTGTCTTGAATTTTTTGGGAAATGCTATATCATATTTTCCAACAGTGTTATCAATTTATATTCTTTTTTTGTAATTACAACATGGTGTACAGGATGTACAGGGGCTTACTATATATTTGAACTTGTAGTGATCTGCCTGTTTAAAGCCTCTGGCGAGTTGGAATTACAGGCCCATTCCACCATGCCCAGTCTCAATGGCAGTCTCATTGTGCCCTGGGGGCAGGGCTGACATAGCAGGACAGGGGATCAAACTGCTGGCCCCTGCATCTGCCTATGCAGTCTCTTTAATCTGCTGAGCTATTTGGCTGGCCCAACTTATGTTCTTAAGAAAAGAAAGTTTTGAAATAATCATAGAGTAGGAATAAATCTTAAGGACATTGTGTTAAATCCAGATAGTCACAAATAGATAAATACTCTGATTTCACTTATATGAGGCATTCAGTGCAGATCATAGAGTGGCAACAAAGAATACTCATTACTAAGGGGTAAAGAGAGAGAAGAATCAGGAATTCTTGTTTAATAAGTGTAGACTTTCAGTCTTCTGAGATAAAAATCGTTCTGGAAATGAACAGATGCACTGGAGGGACAATCTTATTAATGGATTGAATATCAGTGGAATGTAGAATTAAAATGATTATGATAAAAATTGTGTAATATATGCTTTTCCACGATAGAAAACGGAAATTAATTCTCAAAAACTAAAATAGAGTGAGTTACAGAGTTAGAATTCCTTAGGTTAGAATTTAATCTGAGAGAAGAGAGAAAAAAATTAGTGTATATTTTATGACAACAACTTTAAAAAGATCTGCTAATGATCATTATTCATTTCCATCTATCTTGAATCCCAAAACTGTCCATAGGTGGTTATGTTAAATAAAATACTGGAAGTATATTAGGATTTGGGGAGGTTCAGAAGAGCATAAGATCAGTCCTTTTGCAACTTGTGCCCTTTGGTAAGTCAGATTGTATGTAAAGCCTGGGAGCTTGCAAAGCTCATCTATGAATACTCAGTGATCATGGTCCTCCTCTGACCCATTAGGCGGTTACTACACAGAAGTCACGAAAATGAGCTGCCTATTTTTGGTGGAGAGAGTTTGTGTATATTTTTAAGCAGTAGAAACTGATACCCAAAAATCTCTAATTGCATTTAAAAAATAAAGTGGATTTCCTTGGACATATTTTCAGGGATTTAAATTTGCAGTACTTATTTTAGAGAAATGAAAGTTAACACTCAAGAACAAGATAAGTGAAATCTCAGTGTCTTTGATTGTCCACTGAACAAAGGCCAAATACAGCAAAAAGGCAAACGACATTCTTTCAACTCCCTTGAAGTAAAATCCTTGTATGTTTTCTGGATTTATTTGAAAATTACAGAGCAGAACAAAACTGAATCAAGGAAGGAGATGAGCTGAGCTTGTTTATTTCAACGCTTGCAATGTGCTAGTGCCATTTCTTATTTAATAACGCATATAAAGAGATAGTCACTCTTTGTTCTTGTCTCTTGTACTAAAGAGCCTCATCTCATGTCCTCAGAAGATTGCCAGACCTTGTCTTTGATTCATTTGAAAGACTGTAATTGGTCCACTTTAAACCCCACATAAAATCATTCTGTGGTACTTGAAGGCCAATTCTCTATGAAGGTTTCTGGTAGTCCTTCCCTAAGAGCTTCATCACCACAGCCTGATGACAGGCTGTACATTTGTGGATATCTGAAAAATACACCAGGGATGCACTGCATTTCAAAAAACTCAAAGGCGTGAATTCTTTGCAAAACAAAACTAAGGATATTACAGCAGGCATCATTAAACCCCTGTATATTACAAGTTTAGTAATACCTCATGAGTAGAGTAGAATTCATGAAGCTTGTTTGAACCCAGAATTGTAACCCTGTCCCTGTTCTCACTCTAGTGGGAACCCTGGCTCCTCAACAAGATAATAATAATACAAATATAATTTTATAGAATTGGTAAAGTTTAAAGATGATTTCTCTTTTTTATTCCTTTTTTCTTTTCTTTCATGTCTATATCTTTTTAAAAATTAATTTCACTGAGAAAGAAATAGCAATGAGACAGTTTCAAAACAACTTAGTAGAATAGTTACATTAGTTAATACATTGCATGTTGTTCTTTGTAGTAGTTATTCATACTATAAGATGCAGACATGATATCTTGTCTAAACACTATTAGTTCAAAAACTTTCTTCTCTTTGAACTAATAGAAAGTAGTAGTATATTTATGCTAACTATTTTTATATATAGCTATATACATTTTTTTTCTTAAGCACAAATGAGGAAAGAAAAAACACTGGGGTCTGGCAATCTGACAAGCCTTTCTTACCTCTCCTCACCTTGATATGCATGCTTATAAATGCTTTCTTGTCCCTTCGTCTTTACTCTGGAAGCCAGCAAAGCCCATCCATCACCCAATATTGTTCTCTCAATCAGTGGTTTTGTTCACATAGGATTCAAAATGTTCAATATAGTATTTTATAGTTGTTTTTCTTAGAATCAATGCCACCACTTTCACTTTGTATATTTGTTATTATTTTAGTCAGCTAGATGTAGATAAAAATAACATCCTACTTTTTAATCCAGAAATATTCAAAGAGATTAAGAATCTAACAGCCAAAAATGATTAGTCTTATATTGCAATATATAATTTTCCATGGTTCTAACATAGATGAATATTACTATATACAGTTTATAAATATATTACCCTGAAATTTTCAAGCAATGTGCAAATTATATTTTACCTGGCATGAAATATTTTATTTGGCATAAATAATATTTGAGATAACGTTATAATATACTGCCACCATTTTTTATAATGTAAATGTAGCACAATTTGTTGATTTAAAAAGTCCAAATAGAGGTAGTTAGTCTTAGTATTTATTATAAAGATATTATCATAGAACAAACACCATTTCATTGATATAGGTATATGAAATTATTTTTTAGGTTTAAGGTGAAGACTTTTTTCTTTTCTTTCTTTCTGTATTTAGAACAGGGTCTACAGGCTCTCACTACATAGATCTGACTCGTAGTGATTCTCTTTTCAGCCTTCCAAGTGCTGGGATTACAGGGCTTTGCAACCACACCCAGTCTCAATCTCCATTTCAGCGTACCCTGTGGGCAGAGCCAGCAAGGCACTCTGGTGGTCAAACCACAGCCCCTGAGCTCTGCTTAAACAGGTGCTTTAGTCATCTGAGCTATCAGGCTATCCTAAGATGAAGAATTTTTTTCTTGTCTTTTTAAATTGCTTATAAGTTTTTAAAATGAATTTTGCATAATTATATCTGGTTATGTGCACAACTGTATTGAAGACAGCTTTCAGCAATATAGCAACCATTATCAAATTCCTATTGTTTTGTTCAGTGAAGTTCTGTATTTTTTCTTTTCTTTCTTTCTTTCTTTCTTTCTTTCTTTCTTTCTTTCTTTCTTTCTTTTTACCTTTTTGCTTTCTCTTTAGGTAGTAATAGGAAAAGGTAAAGACATTTTTAGGATTCTTGATATAAAATTCCATAACACATAAGGGATTCATTTTATTAAATTTGACCAAATTTCATAGAGAAACTCTCATTTATTTTTCTAGCCCTCCTAAGCACTTCCGCTGACATTTTTATAGCAAGTGTACTTAGGATAAGCTTATCTTTACTGTAATTGTCTTGATGAATGATTAGATCCCAGATCAAGTGGCTATGACCGTGATTTAACAACCTCCCTTTTTTATATGTATTTAATGGTATTCGATAAAGACATCTCTGGGAACAGAACCTATGAGACTTAAATAGTTCTTATTTATACAATTTATCAAAAAATTTGGCAGCAATGAAAATAATATATAGAATAAACAATGTCTCCACACACCCTCAGGCCACACACACTCTTGCACAGAAACCTCAATTTTGCCGCAAGCCTTCTTAGATAGCATCTAAGAGAACACACATGTGCTTCAGTTTTGATACATGCCTAAGATAACAACCATTTCTTGGATATTGAGGTCTTCCGCACACATTCCTTATGCAGGTTCCCAATGGCAGTCAGCCATATGTAATTCTGTTTTGGTGGAAGCATCAGATTAGAATGTTCTTTCTGAATAATATATAATGATGCTTATTCAGTTCTGTATAGTTATTCATTGTTTATTGGGGCACGCAATCACACATTTGACAATGATTTTCTAGAGTCTAAAGTATGAATCTGTGGGTTAATATGTATCAAAGGTCCCAGAGCTGTGGCATTGGTATCCTTTTGAAAAACATGGCTGTCTGAAGTGTTGCCAATACACATCACCCTCTGTATTAGGCAATGAAGGGAACTTCCACTGGTCATTTAGACCCTGAGAAGAAATGACCACTGAGGTTTGAATGTGTTCTTTCAAAAAATAAGATTTAGACAACTAATGGCCAGTGCTATGTGATGAAGACTTAAGTTTTGATAGTTAACAAATGGAATATTTTCAATGAGTATGTTGTAGCTGTGTTGCGAACACTATTGATTCAACCTTAAATATTCAGTATTCTTCTTCCCTTACAATCAGCACAGTACCTACAGCTGTACTGTTGTGGAGGGATTCATGAGGTATCTTTCATGCAGAGAATCCTCCTAAAGAAGTCATTTGTAACTGGGTTTAGTGGAACACACCTATAACCCCAGCAGCTGGACGACTTAATGACTTAATGAGACTCTGTCACTAAGAAAGTAAATAAGTAAGTGCTGAAGATGTAGCTAGGAACAGACATTCTAGATTCAATTCCTACTACTGGAAAAAAAAGAGAAGAAAAGAAAGAATTAATAAATGAAAGATAGACACCTAAAATGGATTTTATTTTTATTATTGTTAGTATTTTTTTTTTTTTTGGCAGAAACGGGGATTGAACTCAGGCCCTTGCATTTGCCAGGGAAACGCTTATTCCACTGA
>NDGN011545545.1:6486-19148 GCA_002564285.1 Tympanoctomys barrerae | reverse complement strand
CCCGCGGGCGCAGGCTAGCAGGAAGCTCTCCGCACCCTCACTGGAGTGGTGGTAGGGGTGGATCCTGGGGTACCTGGAGCTCGGAAGAAACTCCTACTCGGCGGGCGGCGAGCAGCAGAGTGGTGGGGGGCATCCCAAGTAGGTAGGAGAGGGTCCCGGCCACGCTACACCCGGGCTGCGACTGTCTCGCAGGCGCAGGCTAGCAGGAAGCTCTCCGCACCCTCGCCGCGTGAAGCCCATTCTTGAACCTCAAAATAAGAATGTCTGGTAGAAAATAAATTGGAAAATAAAATTAAAATATTCGTAAATGTTAAAGGTTACAAACCAAAAATGACCTCCACATTGTCTGGTAGTTCTGACCTTCGGGCCTGTGTGCTTCTTTCAAGGGGTTCTGCATCACGGGTACCAGTGGAGAGAGAATGTTGGTCCTGGACAAGGTAGTATATTGCTCCTGGCACAGGAAGCCACACAGCCCCACACGTGTAGTAGCTCCAGTTGCCCGTGAGACCACACAGAGCAACACCAAGCAGGTTGGAGAGGATTCTATACACAGCTGGTACCCACTGCAACTGAGGTCCCCAAATTTAGGAAACCCCAGTCTTTTGTAGTGAAAATGGGCAAAGTAACCTCACCTTTACACATCTCTAAATCAGTCTTGCCCTGCTGAGGACATACTGTCTTCATGTTCCAAAATGATCTGCCTTTCTTGAAAAGATAGCACAAAGCGAAAGCTGCCAGTACCTCTGCTATAATCCATGAGGAGATTAGGAGATCCAGAGAGGACTGTCTCCCAACATTGGTCCTTTAGAGAGGTCCCAGGGCGCAGTGTGTTGTCAAATGTTAATTGGAGAAGAGGAATAAAGCTAATTATATGGATAACAGGATAATTAACAGTCCTTCCACTATGGTAAAAGTAGTAAGAAAGAAACAAAATATATACCCTCTTTCCTCAGGAAACTTAGTCTAGTAGTAGTGACAGGCTTTAAACCAGTAGGCTTCAGGGTTTATAGATTATTAATTGGGGGACTTGACATAGTAGGAGATGAAAGCGAGTGCCCTCAAGGAGGAGGCATTTGGAAATAGGATGTACCAGAGCAGTAGGAATTTTATGTTAAGAGCAGGAAACACAAGGTCCTGGGTAGAACAGGGACCCTACTGTGTTAATAAACAAGGTATTATGAGCAAAACTATAAGATGGCCAGCATAGCTAGAGCAGAAAGGGGCAGGCATGGATTTTGGCTTCAATCCTCATAATCAAAGGGTTTAGAAAGGATGACCTATTTGCCATTCGAAAGCCCTCCCACATTGTTGTATAAAGGATAGGTTGCAGGGTGTGTCAGCTTTCCATCATTGTAACGAAATGTCTGAGGTAAAAAACTTAAAAAGAAGAAAAGTTTAGTTTGGCTCAGAGTTTCAGAAGTTTCCATCCATGGTCAGCTGTCCCTTTTGCTTTACACCTGTGACAAAGCACTGTATTGGGAAGGGAGCACTGGCAGAGAAAGCGAAAATAGAGGAGGGGAGCGGCCAAGGTCCCAGTCTCCACCACAGCCAGGCCCCCGGCGATCCAACTTCCTTCCGGTAGGCTCCTCTCACAAAGGGCTCCACCGGCTCCACATGGTGCCATGGATGGGGGACCAGGCCTTCACCCCTTGGGCCTTTGGGCGATGTGCAGATCCCCGGGCCAGCCCTGGGAATGGATGAATAAGAGGAGAGTTGGGAGCTAATAGCCGGCAGCCAAGCAGAGGCATGGCGCGCTAGCCACAAGTGGCAGTGCTGTCGATGAAGAGAAAGTGATGGATTCAAACAGTATCTGTAAAGTACAGCTGTCCAGCCTAGATGATTGGTTTGATTTAGAGGCAGAAAAAGAAGGTCCTGGATGCTTCTCGGGTTTCCGGCGTGGCAGCCACACAGGCAGAGCGCCTAGAAAGGAGTAACTCGCCGCTTGGGCTTTCTCATAGATTCACTTTGGTTGCAGTGACAGCAGGCGTTTTAGACATACACACATGGGGAACTTGATTCTCCCAGAGCTTTCAGAGCAGGGGAAAGATGAGCTTTGGGGGACTGAGATGTCACACGTACTGCGCAGCCTCATAGGTGGCTCCTTTTACTTGAGTTATTGGAAGAAAGAACACCTCTGTGCTGTCCGCTGGTGAAAGTTGCTGCTCAGATTTTCCAGCCCGTGTGCTCCCTTCAAGCCGTACGGGGTAAATGTGGGTGTCACGTCATTCTCGCTGCTCCTTGTTAGCTCTGAGGTGGCTGCATCCTCTTGTACCTCCCTGTCCAACACTGCAAATGCATAGTTGCTATCCACCATATCCCACATGCATTGAGCCCAGTGTTCCCAATAAGAAAGCAATTCCTCAGGATTAAGGGACTGCTTTTTGGAGACAAAAGCATCTTTTTGGAGAATTTAAAATGCAGCTGACAAAAATCCAAGTCAAATTAACATAAGAAAGTGTACAGTTCACGCAGTAGAAGCCTGAGCAGTGAAGATCCAGACATACGGAAGGTGCTCTCAGGTTGGTCTTGCGCCGTGGCTCCCCTCCCGTCTGTTAGGCCAGCTTCTTCAGCAGCCGGGGAACGAAGTCCCAGACCTACACGGCCCACCTGACTTGTGTGGAAAAGCGCGTTGCTTTCCCATGATTAAAACAGAGGACACCTTGAGACACATGGTTCAGGCCCTGATTGTCTGACCTGTGTTACCTTGGCCAGGCTAATATGAATTGTGGCTAAGACCAGTGTAACTCGTTCTCCATGAGAAGAGAAGAATGTGATCCCAGCACGTGGAAGAGTGGAAGGGTGGCGTGAGGAGTAAGGAGCAACAGGCCCAGTGTAGACCCCTGGACTAGAGTTGAAGCCCCACAGCATGGCTGCAGCACGGGCAAGTGCAGTTTGCAGGGCCGGAAGACTAACAAGATGCATGAATATGAGATGCACTGACACAGATGAGAGCAGAGGGACCGTGGTGTGCTGCCTGCGAATCAGGAGCGGGAAGCTTTAAAAACAAGGAACGTCCTGGCAGGATAGAAAGTATGTATCTACTCGGGAAGGATGATTTAAGTTTGCTATTTTATTACTTCTTAATTAAATCTTGCACCGAGCTGGGATTCTTCAGCTCATGGAAAAGACTGAAAACAATTGGAAAGAATTCAGCAGAATTCTATGAAAATGACTAATGGGTAGAAAAGAAGGTTTAGAAGCCAGGAAATGTGTATGATGTAGTGCTTTGCCTCTATAAAATAAAACACTTTGAGAAGGCTAAAGATTGAAATTACTGCAGTCGCGAAAGTGAAATTTGAGGCTTGTGGATGTATTATTCTACTTCAGAAAAAAGTGGCTACTGTTTTTCCATCTCTATTCATGATAAAACAGAATAAAATAAATTCAGGTAGAAATACTTGGGGCCAGGGAGAAAGCTCAGTGGCATAAGCACCGGTCTGTCAAGCACAAGGTCCTGAGTTTGATCCCTGGTGTACAGCAAGAGGGAGAGAGGGAGAGAAACATTTGTACTAAAGAAACAGAGATTCTTTCTCAACTGAGAATTCGTATTGAAATGAATTTCAAGCCTTCTCTGGAATCTCTGTGGTGGTGGCGTTACTGTTGTTGCTGCTGCTGTTGCTGGAGAAAGGGTCTTACTGTGTTGTCTAGCCTGACCTGGGATTCATTATTCTCTTGCCTCTGCCTTCTGAGTGCTGGGACTGCAGGCAAGCACCATCCCAGGCAGCTTCCTCTGAGGCCTTTTAGAATACAATTCCTTCCCCTATGTGCGGTGCTGTGGCCACTGCACTGCTCAGAATTTGTGGAGAGGAATCATGTTTTTCACATTTGCATCTTAGAAGCAGGAGCGTAAGAGCCTAAAACTTTTCCCAGGTGACTGTGTGTTGATTTGTACGTACACTCCAGTGTTAACTGTGCCTTCAATCTGTTTGGAGTATCTAGCAAATATTTATTTATGCTGGAGTTATCATCATATATGGCAGACGCCTAGCTGACAATTTTTTTCAAAACATACAATAAAAAAATAAACTGGGGCTGTAGCTCAGTGTGAAGATTTTGGGTTCAACCGCCAGGACCTCAAAAAGAAAATACAAATAAGTAAATGCATAATGTGATGGTGCTGTACTTTCTAGTTATCTGCAAGTGGGTGTCACTTTCATATGATCGTCAAGTAAGAGCTCCCTTTAGAAATGATGAAAGGTTGGGTTTCTTCATATTATAAATTATGCTGAATGAAAAGCACGTAATCATAGTACCTTTGTGGATCAGCTCAGTATCGTACCCAGGTCAGAATGGAACGGAGCTAGGGAATCCACAGCCAGGCAGGG
The DNA here is from genome assembly GCA_002564285.1 of Tympanoctomys barrerae. Taxonomy (NCBI): domain Eukaryota; kingdom Metazoa; phylum Chordata; class Mammalia; order Rodentia; family Octodontidae; genus Tympanoctomys; species Tympanoctomys barrerae. Next base: position 14,823 of record NDGN011545545.1, on the reverse strand, counting down.
AACGGGGCTGTCTTCTCCCCGGGCTCCTCCTCACCGGTCCTCTCGTTAAATTCCAGCAATAAGTGGAGGCCAAGCAATTCAAATTGACTTCCCAGTGTGAAAGTCTTCACGGCAAAGCTGGACTGGAATGTGCTTAACAGAAGAAAACTCCCCGAGGCCACAGGAATTTCTCAGAAGCCGTGTCTTAGCGTAAATCCTCCTTCAGCTGGTCAGGACGCACTCTTGTCTGTACTGTGGAGCCTTACTTGATGCACTGTTTTCTTTTCAATGATACTCTGCAAGCAACTCATCAGTCACCTTCATCAGACCTTCATGTTTGCACCCCTCGTCACATCCAGATGAGGAAAGGGTTTGATTTGAGGGAAACCTGAGCGACTTTGCTCTCTACTAGGAAATAATTTAGGGCTGAAGAAATTTAGAAGTTACTTAGCTGCTTTCCCAGCTGACTTAACCTGAGCCTCCTGGTTGGCTGTACTCACTGACCTGGAGGACTGTCTGCCCTCCCCACCACCAGCCCAGAAAGACAAGCTCTCTCAGCCCCACACTCCCACCCCCAGCCCCCACTGAACTTCTCTGCGACCCATTAAACGTGCCATGCATTATGAAAAGGTTGGACTTTGCTACAAAAAAGTGTTGCTATTTTAAATAATCCATGTGTAAAGCAGTAAGTTATGCTGGGGGCAGAGATCACAAAAGATACTGGGGTCTGCTGAGTGCCGCAGTGTAGTGCATCTGTAGCACCTTCCCTCCAGCTACCAGGCGAACTGCTTGAGGGACCAAGCAGATGGTATGGTCTGTGCCCGCCCACTGCCGCAGACAGGAGGAGGCGCGCCCACTGCCTCGGGTTCAGATGCCACTCTGCCAAGGTGGGGTGCAGTCTGGCATTCACCTTCTCTCTGCAGATTGATCTCTCAACCATGCAATCAGGATAATTTAATCTGAATGAAATATCAGCATCGTAAAGCACAGTAGTCATTACCAAATAATGCTCTACACATTAGCAAACAATCTTGAGCCTGTCCCCTTTATGCACTTGCAAAATTAGTCTGTCAGAGCCCTTCAGACTTGCCCGTGTGGGCCTGCAATGGGCGGCGCCCAGCGCTCAGCCCTAAGAGGCCTGGCATGTGATTCCCAGTGCTGAAAGGGTTCACTGTTCTGCTCCAATTCTTTATAGAAATCTTTAAAACTGGATTTCTGGGCTCTTTTTTTTTTAACCTCTTCCCAAAAAACAAACAAGCTATAGTCTGAGCCAGTGAAAGTCCTGACCTTTTATTAATGTGGGGCACAGCAGACTGAGCCTCGTATGGTCGCCGTCTCCACAACGCGCTGCGATCTGGGGCTCCTTGTGTGCTGTCGGGCAAGGCAGCCGTGAGCATGAGGCAGACCTGCAACTCCCGCCCTGCTCAGTGGTTGGGCCTTCTCAGAGAAGGAGATCTCCGCTGTGCCTTTGCACGATGCTGTGGGGCCACCCGGCAGGGCAAGCCAGAAGGGTCTCTGTTCCCGATAATGTTCTGTCAAGTACTCTCTTGGTTCAAGCTGATCATCCTTCATTTTTTAATACAACAGCACTGACTTCAGTCTTGATGGCGATGTCTCAGAGGCTCTAGCGCCTCGCCCCACTGCTCTTACAGGGGATTCTGCTCAGCACGCAGCCTGGCACCTCCTCGCATGCAGGGGCCATGTAGTGCAGTAGCTGGAGCCCACGGTTCTGCCCTCTCCCAAGATTTAACCTTGCACAAGTTAGTTAACCTCTCTTTGCTTTGGTTCCCCAGTGGTAAAACGGGAATGATAATACTAGTAGGTGGCACTGTTGTGAGGTCGGGACATAGGAGGCTGATGCAGAAGGATGACTGTGACTTCTAGGCCAGCCTGGGCTACCTAGCGAGACCCTGTCTCAAAAAAAAAAAAAAAGAAAGAAAGAAAGAAAAGAAAGTGTCATTGTGAGAGTCAAGTGAGTTTTCCAAGTCACAAGTGAGAGAATCATTTAGTACTTAGGAATACTTACATCTTAATAATGGAGTATTACTGTGTAATAAACAAGGATATATTTGAGCCCTTTGTAGGAGAATGGAAACACCTTGAGACTACAATGTGAAGTGAAATGAATGAGAGGCACAAGCTCAGGTATCGTATGGTTTCTCTCAAGGTGTAAATAAAATGCAGCACAGAAGGAAAGCTCGATCACAGGAAACAGGAAGATGGGTCTTTCATGAAAGGGAAAGATGGAGGAACGAGGCAGGAAGGAAGGAGGAAAGACAGTGAAGATGCCTTCTGTCCAAGCCCAGCTCTCATGGTGAATGTGGTTATGTACGGCATGCAGGGAACAGTAAGAATTCACATGTTTAAAATATACGAAAAAGAGATATACTCAAAATGATATCCAAGGGCAGGGGAGATGGCTCAGTAGAATAAGTGCTTGCCTAGCAAGCTCAAGGGCCTGAGTTCAATCCCCAGTTCCACCAAAAACAAAACAAAAAACAAAATGATATCCAATAATAAGACTGCAATTATTAGACAATATCTTGCTTAACATTACGTATTATTTTTCTACTTTACACGAATACTGGCCGGCTGGATTTGGTTTTCCATGCATTCCTATCATGAAACTCTTGCCCTTGCTGTCCTTTCTAGACGTTCACGTGGCTTTTTGCCTGTCTGCATCGTCCCTCCTTAGAGTCCCCTTCCCTGCCATCTTTTCAAATGCCCTATCCCTATTTGCTTCTTTGTAGTTTCATAATTTGGACCACCATACCAGTATTATGCTTTTTTAAATTTTTATTTATTTATTTGGTGCAGGGTCTTACTACACAGTTCAGGCTCATAGTGATCCTCCTGTTTCAGCCTCCCCAGTGCTGGGATCATAGGCGTACGCCACTATGCCATTTCAGGTGCCCAGCAAGGCACAGCATGCATGCAGTACCAGGGATCGAACTTGGGTCCTTGCACTTGCCAGGCAGGCACTTAGAACGCCAAGTATTATGCTTTTGCATTTCACATTTTAACTGTTTCTTTAAAAAAATTTTTTTTTAATTCCCCATGCATCCTTTTATGTAGAGCCCCATCTCTGGAGTCTTAGAACAGTGTCCAGCAACTGTATAGTAGATGTTCAGCAGATCCATTTGGTTAATGGAAGATGAAATCAGAGGGCATCATATGGTGAAAGTGGGGTGAGGGACCCTCTTGAGCCTGCCTCCTGTGTCTGTCATCCAGCTTATAGTGGCCAGCCACGCGATAGGCCACACCCATGCTCTTCGCTGGCATAAGCCCCCCCCCCTTCTGAGAATGGCTGAAATTCGTGTTGGTGCCTATGGGACCAGGCACAAGGCCCACGATTGGCACAGTTATGTGACTAGATTTAAAATACTAAAATGAGAGTCTGCCATGGTTTTCATAAACTGGGTATAAAATACAAATTGTGAAATATCCCCCTCAAGGAAAAAAGAATGTGAGGGTCGCCAAGGAAGGAGGAGACCTACCCATCAGCATGGTGCAGCAGGTGGCCTCCTCACTAAGGTAGCTGGAGACGTTGGAGCATCCTAGTGTTGTCCCACTGTCTGCACTGACCTGGGTGTCAAGGGGACCCTCATATCTGAGCGTGTAGACCAGGACTTAGGACACATCAGGAGGAGGCACCTACAGCAGCAGGCTTGCCACTGAAACAGTCAAGGAGCTGATGTCCCAGGCGGGAAGAGACCTAGATTTTCTTCATGCCAGCTGCATCATTCACCAAGACCTGAAACCAGAGAACATTCTGATGATGAATGGTGGGACAGTCCAGCCGGCCAACTTTGGCTTAGCCAGCTCCTACAGCTACCAGATGGCTCTTAGGTCACTGGTGCTCACACTCTGGTATAAAATATCCCTCAAGGACTCAGAGATACCGGCTCCCAAAGTTCTTCTGCAGTCTACACATGCGACACCTGTGGTCTTGTGGCACGTGGACTTTGCAAAGATGTTTGGGCAGAAGCCTCTTTCCTGTGGAGACTCTGAGGCTGAGCAGTTGGGCAGAGTCCCTGACCTGGTTGGGCTGCCTCCAGAGGATGACAGGCCTGAGGTGCGTCTCTCCCCAGGAGCCTTTCCCCCAGAGGGCCTCGCCCGTGCAGTCAGTGCTACCTGAGAGGAGGAGCTGGCGCTCGGCTCCTGCTGGAAGTGCTGGCGCGGGGCCCACACAAGTGAAGCTCTGCCTGCTGAGCCCTGCGTATTCTTACCTACATGAGGAAAAGGGTGGCCTGGAGTGAGCGGTCGGGGGACTGCGACAGAAGGAAGAGAAGCAGCCATTGCCCTCTGCACACCTCACGGAGACAGCCCCCACTGGGGAGGGGACCTCTGCCACTGTCTCTGAGGCTGTGGCATCCAGCAGGTTTTTAGAGAATCTTTGGCTGCCTCAGTGACATCCCCGGCCACCCTCCTTTGGAGGCTTGGCTCTCTCATGCCCCGTTTTTCTACACTGAGGGCACATCTCTTCCCCCCACTTTACCTCCATATTGGTCCTTTTTTATACAAGAAAATGAAGCAAGACAAAAAAGGAAGAGATAATTTTTATAAAAAGGTATTTAGCTAAGAATGCATTTCTATAGATATGTGAGTCTTCATCAGAGCTCGCTGGAGCACAAAATAATAACAGTTGCCCCAAATAAATCAGGCTAGATTTAGACATGCGTACAGTGAAAGAGTTTGTATGCGGCACTGCGAGCTGACTTTTCGTTCTGGAACCTTCCTGTCTCGGTGCCTCTCTCAGCACTAGGGCAGACACCTGACCCCCCACAGCTGAAAGGAGGGGAGGCTCATTGCTGCTCAGTTTTAGTCTACGAGCACCTGGGGCAAAAATGGCATGGCCAGAGGAGGAGGTGTGCTCTTCCCAAGGAAGTTGAGCAAGAGGGGAGAGCTGGGGATGAGAGTGCACCCTCTGGGGTCATAGCCATGGTGACCAGGCCCCCCAGGCCCCGCTCCTAACAGCTATGCGGAGCTCAGCAGCAGGACTCATCCACCCAGGAGGACCGAGAGAATCTGGGGAACGTTTTTGATTCGAATCATAATGACACCCCATTTGGGTAAGGTCCCTTTAGATTAAGGATAAGTAAAAGTGGGGCTGTCCAAAAAGCGGAAGGCCCTCTATTGCACACCAGAATTGCACTGGCTTTGATATTGTTACTCAGTGTTTCCAAATGAAAATAAATTGACTTTGCCTTTTGAAATGTCACCTAAGTACAGCCTGGCAGTACCTTAAAGATAAAAGGACAGATGTCTCTGGTCTCTTGAATCCTTGTCACATTTAGTATGTTTCAGTGTGCATAGTGCTGAGCAGATTACAGAAACAGAAGCTAATAGCCTGTTTTTTGAAAACCTTGTAGTCTCTTTGGAGCAATGAGAAACAAAAGCCGTAAGTCATCAGCACATAGCGGTAAGCTGTCAGTTTCTACAGAAATTCAGGCAAGCAGCATCACTGTGGGAGGCTGCAGTCCGAGGAGGACTAAATACATGATGCTGCAGTCCTGCGTTGAAAGGGGAGAAGCATTTGGCTAGGTAGTGAGGAAGCACAAGGGCTCGATTCTTCTTTCTTTCTTTCTTTCCTTTTCTTTTTTTTTCCTGGTACCAGGGATTGAACTCAGGACCTTGCATGTGCCAGGCAGAAGCTTATGCTGCTCAGTTATCCCCCCAGCCCAAGAGTTCAGTTCTAAGCAAAGATACAAATGGCATGACCTACAAGACCAGAGCTGGCCGTCTGAGCAAGGGTCACCCAAAGGCTAGGACCTGCTTTGCCAGCTCCCTGGTAGCGCACAAGTATCAGTGTCACCTCTCTTTCATTGGATTCCAACAGCTGCCTGTCCAGGTCTACCGGTGAGTGCTAGACATGCATGTACTAAGTTGGAAAGTACTGTAAAGGAAACTTAGCCACATGAAAGGAAAGAAACCCACCCACGTGGAATCCGTAAGAAAGAGAATCGTAAGGGCACAGCAAGGTGCAGGGAAAGCAGAAGCAGGAAACCCACGTCTCGAAGCATCTGCGGCTAGATTGCTTTTAGGAGAATTTGGTATTAGAAAGTCCCAGTTTAGCCTTAATCATTTCAACTTTGAACAGTGAGCGTACCAAGGCCTGGCTGGGGGCTTTCGTGTCTACACTTAAAACCTGTGAGCCACTTCCTTAGCCAGTAGTTCCCTCGCCCTTCTAAACAGGGTGACATGCACCCTGATTTTCTGGAAAGGTAGGGCAGGTGTGTGAATGGGCCCCGTAAGCCCTGGAACACTCTGTAGGAATGCAGTTAGAAAATAAGCAACAGATTGTGAATTCCCTGTTGAGAACCCTACGTGGAACCAAATAACGGAAGCTCTCTTGTACCCAGATCTGACAAATAAGGCGAGTTATGCTGACCCGCAGCCATTTTTTTTTTCTTTTTATATGTAACAGATTGTTAGGATTGGTTAGAACTCTAATCGTAAAGCAGTATTACTTTGCTACTCACAGTTTCTCTATAATTCAAGTCTTCTGCCCCTAGGTAAAGCCTTGGCAAACCTTGTGAAATTCCCACTCACTCTGAAAATAGGAAGTCCATGGCTACTTTAAATCACAGAGTGTTGATTTCATTTAATCTCCAAGTCCAGCCCCAGGCACTTGTCGGTGGCTAATTGCTTTACTATGACTGCTGTCGTAGCTGCAGCAGCAGCAGCATCTTCCTCAGGGATCACATGTGCATGAAGCGCCAGCCCCACTAGGTTGTCTTTATTTCTGGCTCTCCAGGGTTGGAATACAGGAGAGAGAACAGGAAAGGGAAGCAGGAAAATACTGACTTTTTAATTTCGTTATTACTCTCCTAAATTGGCTTGCACCCTCTGGAGAGTTTTTATTATTTGCAGATAACTAGCAAACCACAATACCTGCAGCCTCTTCTGGGGGCCTCCTCCCACCCAGGAGGTCCTGCTGGCCAGCAGCTGCAGCCGCCTTGTGCAGGCTCTCGGCAGTTGTGGGAATGTGCTAGAAATATCTGGGTCTCACTTTGACCCAATGAACTGTGAAGTGCGGGTTTACTCAACCTAACACGCTTCTGGCCTGCTGCTGGCAGGAATAACTGGCCCCCCACATTTTAGATTTCTAAGTGGAAGTCGGCGCCAGAATGCCTTGTAACCCATAACCATCTCCAACCAGGAATTCAGCGCTCTGTCGCTGTCCTGGCTGGCTGGCTCACTCGCGCGCTCTCTCTGTCTCTGTCTCTGTTTCTCTGTCTGTCTGTCTCTCCCTCTCTGTCTCTGTCTCTGTGTCTTTTCCTCCCTCTCTCTCTATCTCTCTCACTCTTTCACACACACACACACACACACACACATACATACACAAAGACATACACTTAAACCTTTTGTAATCTCTGATTCTCTTTTCCTCTTTCATACCCTTGCCACATGAAGGTTTATGTAGTTTCCCAAAGTTGTACAGTGTTCTTTCTTGTCCCGGCTTTCTTTGCTATTTGATACCTCAGGGTCTTCACTAAAACTTCCTTCTCATTTTAATAAGATTTATATACTTTTGTAAAAAGATGCAAATAAATGATAATCATAAACAGCTAGTTTTTTGCCTCATCCATAATTAGACTGCATAACAGAGAAGTCACTGGATGTTACTCTCTGCCTGTCACTCCTCTGAAAGCTCCCACATGCGGCTGGTGGCTTCTGGGTTATCACCAAGTTACTCAAGAGTCCAGGCTTGGGGCCAGCGAGGTAGCTCAGCAGTCTAAAGCGCCTGCTTAGGCAAGCTTAGGCAGGTGTGGGGGACTGCGGTTCATCCTCGGCACCACACACAGTGCCAGCCCCACCCTCAGGGGCTGAGCCAGCCAAAAAAAGAAAAAGAACCCAGGTTTGCTGGTGTAGCCTACAAGTGATCACCCACACTTATTATACCTTCTGCTTTTCCCATAAAAAATAATACTAGACCAAGAAAATTGAGCTGAATCAATTCTTAATTATCCATGTTGGCAAATAGATATATATTTGTTCTTGTATTTGGTACAGAATCTACAGGGACTACTCACTACATAGATAGGACTCGTAGCGATCCCTGTTTCAGGCTCCCAAGTGCTGGGATTACAGGCATGTACCACCATGCCCAGTCTCGATCGCTGTCTCAGCGCACCCCAGGGGTATGGCCAGCAAGGCACATCAGGTATTGAACCCCAGCCGCTGTACTCTGCCTAAGCAGGTGCTTTAGTCCGCTGAGCTATCTGACCGGCCCTGAGCAAAAATATATTTTATAGAGAGAGATGATGTAAAGATTTAAAAATAAATTTTCAGTGGGGCTGGGGAGATAGCTCAGTAGAATAAGCACTTGCCTGGCAAGCGCAAGGGCCTGAGTTC
>NDGN011545539.1:5613-18243 GCA_002564285.1 Tympanoctomys barrerae | reverse complement strand
TGCAGACCAAAATTAGAGAAAAAGGAGGGCTGCAAGGAAAGCCAACATTTTGTACCTAGCCTTCTAAAGTCAATTAAGACACAAGACATAAGAGAACTTGGACTGTAACATCATGTATCTCTGTAGTGTCCCAAATTTAATCTGATCAAGCAGATTATGGGCCCAAAGAGGAAAGTGATTAATGATGTAGAGTGTTCTTAAGGAGAGTCACCTGAAGAGAAAACATTCTCTCAGGCTTTCACAGAGGGCACATTGACCAAGCAATGGCCATGACTCGTCCACATGGCTGACACTGACAAAGGATCTACAATCTGAGGTACAGGATCTCAGGATTAATCCTGAGCAGATTTCATTGACCTTATCAGATATGAAAGCTACAAATCTTGTTGCATAGGTCTTGCTTTATCTTGGTCTTAATCAACCAGCAGAAAAGTATAAAAAAGAAGTATAAGAACTAAAGCGATTGTGTTACGTTGAGCTGTGGGGGACTCAGGTCAACAATTTCTGACACTGTCAATGAAGCAGAATACCCACTACTATTATGGACCACTGGATTCTTTTAGAATATTTTGCTGAGTTAGCACACCTATAATATTCAAATAACAGAACTTAACAAAAAAGGGTATATAGATGAATTTCCATTTTGTATCTGTGTATTAAAATGGTTAGTATAAATATATAGTTACATTCTCTTAATGAATAGAGGGATTTGTTCTAATAATGATTGTAAATAGATTATCATGTCTGCAACTTGTACAGCAAATAACCACTAGGAAGAATGTATACAATGTGCTAATTATTGAAACTGTCCTACCATTTTGATTTGAAACTTTCTCATTGCTATTTGTTTCTCAATAAAATTATGGAAATAAAGAAATATCAAGAATAGTTCTTGACCAAATGTTGGTCATATATTATACGATATTTGATTATATGAACAGTTCAAATTACCAGATAAAATAAGAAATTTGCACACACACATATAATAGCTGAATATTTTATAAAACATATATAAAATATCTAAATATAAAATAATCTGAATAGTCTGAATACTCTCTCTACTTGAAATTGCAGAGCAAAATAATGGAAGAGGTCCAAGTATTTGAACTGCTGCTTAAAGGACTTAACAACACTCAAATAAAATACCAGTATGTTGAATCTTAGCATTCTGGGCGGCGACATAGGCACTAGAATCTTTAGGATGTCATTTATCATATATTGGCGTCTTTATGAAAGTGCTTAGATCCCTTATAAAACAGTGGTCAGGGCTTTGGTACAGAAAGAAGAAACTATTCATGAGGTAGATGTAGGTTATCATAGTTTAGATTTAGAATATTTCCTTATAGTCTTAGGTACTCAGATGTGGATCTTTTACAAGGTGACTGAATCCTTGGATATCAGTGGAATAATAAACTGATGAATTTAAAGCTGAATATATTATTACATTTAGGATTTGACTAAAATATGCTGCACACTGTGGTGTGATCTGGCAGCGTATGTCTGTCTCCTGGCTTCTCTGCTTGCTCTGTTTCCTGCTTGCCAGGGCATAAGAAGGTGTTCTCTGCTCATACCTCTATCATGCCATTTCTGTGTTGCATCCAGTCACCATGAACTAAATACTCTAAAAATTATTATATAAAATAAACCTTAGATCCTGTACTTGTGAAGGTTGAGTGTTGTTTTCCAGAGGGTAAAAAAGTATCTAAGATAATTTGCTACCAGTTAAGTAAGATCAATGTTAGGAATTTGCATGATACTTTGGTAAGGAAGTGTTTCCCTTACTTTGCACGAAGAGTTTGGAAAATTGTAGAGATTTGGACAAACAAAGCCCTAGGATATAGTAAACCAAGCTAGATGGGAGATTCTTTTTAGATCTTCGAAAACCAGAATTCTGATGGAAATGCAATAAGTAAATGCCAGCCTTGTTAGTTCACTTGGGAAAAAGGACACTAGTTGGTCTCTTGACCATACGTATGATCTAGGCTTGGGAAAAAGGCATGTGTATTTTGCCCATGTTCTAAAACTGTGCAAGACTCAAACTATGCACAGCTGTTTAACTATTCTAACAGGAAATTTAAGACAACCAAATATTCAAGCTGTGGCATAGTACTTCTTGCTGTTTTAATGAGACATATAATGAGAATCAGGAATAAATATAAAGAATGAAGAACTTGCCGTCTTAACAGAAAGGGAGTACGTGGAAAGCTGGTGCCAAGCAGAGTGTGATTGCTAAAATGATTTTCGTTAAAAGGATAATAAGGGGCTGGGGAGATAATTCAGAGGGATAAGTGTTGGCCTGGCAAGCACAAGCTCCTGAGTTTGATCCCTGGTACCACACACACACACACACACACACACACACACACACACACACACACAGAGAGAGGAAGTTAAGTAATTTTTTATCAGGATAATATGAAATTTACATTCATGGCACTTTAGGAATCAGCAAAAACCTACTATTGGCAGGTCTACAGGTGCTAAACTTTAAATATTTATTTGGGAAAAGCACCCATACATCTCCTGCTACACAAAAGTCAAACATAAAATGGAGTCACAATGACTAGTTTCACAGTACTCACTTATCCAGGCAACCACTTATAAGCCTCTTCATCATTGATATATTGGGGCTAGACTACAAGTTTAACAAGCAACAGTTTTTGGCAACATCAAAATGGTGCTGGTCTTATGAAAACACAAAATAAAAAGCTTGTGTGGTCTACAAAGATTTCACTCAGATGTCAGAAGAAGGCCTGGGATGTCAGGCAGTAAATATGCCAATGGAACATACCTCTATGCAACTATGAAGGAAGACATGAGTGCACTGGAGAAATGCACAAGTTGAATAGATGAGGAATATGGAATATCTCCTGAAGAAAGCTCTGGGAAGAGAATACTTTTCCCAAGGAAGATGCCAGGGAACTAAAGTTGGCAATGCTGTAGGATGGAGTGACCCTAGCCCCCTGGAGTACACAGCACTCCACAACTTATCCTATATGCTGGGTTCAAGTAGATGAGATACAAAATTTTCACTGCTAGACAAAGCTTGCTCTGATGCCATACTTTCTAGCTCCTTATTTTTTCCTTCAGGATGGAAATGTTTCATCTACACCTTTCAGTGGTGGCAGTGTTTAGCAATTTATTTTTGTTATTGCCCAGTCTTTGGGCTGAAAATCTATTTGTGTTTCATTTGAGAGTTTAGATTTTTACAAAATGAACTAGGAGAAGAAACCAAGTTTACCTATTAACCCACAAAGTTGTTGGAGTTGCTTTATGTTGCTGCAAACATCATTTGCAACATATTTTTAGACCTCAAACTATATACCATTTCAAAATTATTTTAATGTAATACAAGGTTTAACAATTATCTTTAATGATGTCAAGAAATAAAGGCGAGCCTTTTGCTAAAGTCAAAAGTAAAAATAAGTAAACTCAAAACGAAAAAAACTTCATTAGATACATGGAAAAGCAAGATAAGAGCAAAAAATTCTAAATCTTAACCAAAGTTATTGGTTTATAGTCCCTCTATATGGCTTAGCTCAAATAAGAAATAAAAAATAAACAAGGTAACAAAGTTTGAGCACTGGCAAAACAAGCTCAGTATACTGACAACATGCTTTAGTAAGCTTTGGGTCCAGGGTTAGGTCCCAGATCCCGCATGCTGCACTGGTTTTACCCCTGGGGTGCGCTGATTTGGCAACTTAGTCTGAGCATGATGGCGTTCACCTGCAATCCCAGTGCTGGTGAGGCTGAAAACAGGAGGATCATTACAAGTCCAAGCTGTGTAGTGAGACCCTGTACCAAATACATAAAATGAAAATAAATAAATAAAAAGTCTGAATGAATGAAATTAAATGAATAATGGAAAAAAAATTCTAAAGTAGAGGAATACTAAAAAATAACATTACCAATGGAATATTAAAATGTACTAGGAAAATATATCAAAGAATACCAGAAGAGCTTTTAAGCAGCCAGTAAAAAAGTAAAACATTTTATTTACTATTGAAATACATTTATAAATAATATGACGTATAACATTAAAAACAGTCCTAAAATTAAATTTTTCAGAAAACAATTTCTATCAAGTTTTCTATTATTCAAATGCAGAATTCTTTATATATCAGCTTCTGAGCTGGGAACACTTAGAATAAACAAAAGTGTATAAAGATGACATTGATAAAATTCATGATTAAATCATGGTCCAAGTAAAAAGTTTGATAAGGTTATTACTTTGTAATGGGCATTACTTCATTATAGCTATAATAATACACAGCTTAATATATGCTGTCTTGCAGGTATAATATCATAAATAAAATACAAAAATAAGAAAAGGAAAGGATAACAGAAAACACGCAATATAACATATGAATAGAATTGTTCCATAAACTGTTATTATTTAATTTAGATTTTCATGCAAATATTAAAATCAGAAAAGATATTTTTATATTCCTTATTTGTTGATGGAAATCCACATTACTTCTCAGATTTAGCTATTATAATATTTAGTGCAGCTATGAGTGTTCATATATCATTGTGGTAAGATATGAAGGTACCCAGAAGGGAGATGACCGGGTTTTTAAGGATGTCTAGCTTTAATTTTATGAGGAATCTCCATATTGATTTTCATAGTTCATATATGTTTACATTCTCAACAACAATATAAAACAATATGTTTTACCCTGTAGCCTTACCAGCATTTGTAATGGTTTGATTTTTTTGGTAGTAGCTATTCTTTCTGGAATTAGGAGAAACTACAGCCTTGTCCTAATTTTTATCTTTCCAGTGACTAGTTATGTTTAGCATTTTTTCAAGTTTTTATTATTCCTTTAGAGTTCTTCTTTGGAGAACTGTTTATTTTTTGGTTGCTTTCTTTTTGATTGGATCTTTTATTAGGGATGATACTTTCATTTCTTTTAATATTCTACACATTAGTCCTCTGTTAAAGGAATAGCTAGAAAAACATTTTGCATTTTGTATTCTGTCTCTTGATTGTATTTATTCTTTACTTTGCTGAGAAGAAGCTTATAATTTAATCCCATTTTCAAATTTGTGTGCTATTTCTTGTGCAGTTGGAGTTTTGTTCAGAAAATTCTTGATTACAACAGTGACATCAAGAGTATTATCTATTTCATATTTCATAAGATGTAATCTTTCTGTTTTAATGTTTTAAGATGCTAGTAACATGTCCTTGATATATTTTATTTTGTTTCAGTACATGTTGACAGAAATTTATACAGATTCTTTCTTCTGTTTGTTAAAGAGCTTATCTTTCCCCTAGCACATACTTTCATCTACTTTATTGAAGATCAGCTCATTTAATCTGCCTAATATAGTTTTTTCATCTTCCATTTCATTGGCTTACATGTCTATTCTTGTTACAGCACCATATATTTTTCGATTTACAGTAATTTTATAATATAAATTAAAACCCATGAGTATGCTATCTACTGTATTTCTTTTTCTCCCCAGTGTTACTCTTGCTTTTCTGGGTTTCTTTTAGTTCTATATCTATTTTAGGATAATTTGATATTTATTGTATGAGACATGTTATTCTGATATAGGATGCATTAAGTCAATAGCTCACTTTTGACATTATGGCCACTTTCACAATATTGATTCTATCAAAGAACGAGGGATACCTTTCTTCATGTTCAGATGTCCATTTTATTTTGCCTTTCTAGACTAATGTAGTGTTTATTATAGAGATCTTTGACTTCCTGGCTTAAGTTAATTCTAAAGTCCTTAACTTTTCTTGATGTCATTGAGACTGGTACTGACTTCTCTTGTCTTTCTTGGTGGCTTCAGTCCCTGCATATGACCCGCACTGGTATTTTATGCTAGTCTGTATCCTGCTATGATGCAGTGAGCAAACACAGGCTGTGTGTAGGATAAAAGAGATTTCTTAACTTAATCACTGAAAGCTCCAAGGGGTTATTGCTCAACCAAAAGCACCGGGCCATAAGGGAGACTCCAGAGAAGGAAAACACCTCTGACAGCAGATAACTCTCTGGCTTTTATTCAGAATCTCAGTATGAGGGGGAAAAAATGAAGGGGAAAGCCAGTTTAGGCCAGGAACTGTCTTGAGCAGGCAGTTTTTCTTTGGAAAAGGGGGCATTTGTCCAGCTCATGGGTTGTTTGTGCTGTGTCTAAATTTCTTGTTTAACTGTTAGATTTTCACACAGCCTGTGTGCATTTTTCCCTGACTTTCATGGCCTTGATAGATGCACTATTTCTTTTTGAATTTTATGTTTCTTTCATATGCCTCAAACTATTTGGTTTTGTTTTTTGATGAATGCTTCAAGTTTGTCTTTTAATTGGAAAGTTGAGAGTTACGGCTGAAAGGTATTCACTTAGTTTTGACATTTCATTATTTTTCTGCAGTTGGTTCCTTTATTTTTCCTTTTTGCTAACTGACACTCCGGCATATTTACTCCATCAGACTTGTCTCTGTGTAGTATAACCTCAAGAATTTTGAAGAACTAATGTGGTGTTCATGAATTTCATAAGTTGCTCTTTTTTAAGGAAAGCTCATATTACTTCAATAATTTTGAAATACAATTTTAAAACGCATATAATGTGAGTAGGAAGTCATTTTCCTTTGAGGATTAAAACAGTTCACTCCACACTCTGCCTACATTTGAAGTTTATGTTGAGACATTCCCAATGAATGGTTCTAGAAACCATATGAGGCTTCTACCAGTGGGAGAACAAATTGTTGAGAAAATGTTAAAGCTGCTAAATTTAATGGATTTTGGACCAAGTCATTGTGCTTTATAAGCAGAATTTGTTCTGACAACTTCAATTTCATCAGTTCCTCTACAAACTATACTTTTATTTTATTAGCAGTTAGTCTGAAATATGGTGTGAAGAAGGAAAAGAGGAGGGGAAATAAAGGGATCAAATCATTAAGAGGAGAGGAGATAGGAGAAGTAGTAGGTATTGAGATATGGAAGGTCAGATTCTATTGGAGGTGTTTTTATGGCGGGAGAAAGAGGCTAATTTTGAGGAAGGTTGAGAGAACATTTGTGAAGGCAAAAGAAAGAATACATGGAGATAAACATGCATTTAGATATTAAGGGAAACTGTGAGATTATCAGAATTTATTAAGGTATTTGTTGTTGTTTGTTTGGACCCTCTACACATAATTCTCTTAATGGCAACAACATGGCCATTAATAATACCATTTAAATAAAATCACTACCCCCAATAAAAATGAAGAATAGCCATGAAGAAAAGAATAGGAAATGGAAACAACAAACCAGATAGAGAAAAAAATATGAACAACTTTAAAACTAAAAATGTTTTTGTGGAAGTAATAATTAAAGGGCAGGAGCTCAGTGGAACCTAGAACCTACAAACAAGTGAGGAAGCAATCAAGCAAGCAAGCAGCCTAAAAGAAGCTACTCAGCTGCCGCATCACTCAGCTAGAGCTGTAGTCCTACCTACTGCAGGCAGCCAAGCCAGCATCACCCCTGAACTGCTTAGCTGTTTTCCTGGGCATGGTGTGGGCCATTGGTCTCTCTGGACCAGACACTGGGTGCAAGCCATACTTTGGGGGTGGCCAACTGCTGGCTTGGTATAGGTCCCAAGATCAAATCACTGTAAGTGATCTGAGAAGAAATGGAGTGGCTTTCCTTCATGAGGCTTCCTGTCAACTCCTGCCAGTGACCTCTCATTTGTGCTACTCTCAGTACAGGGTAAGTTTTGCTGTAATCTCCATGGTCTTCTCTGGGCATTGTGGGTAGTTTATTACCAGACATTCTGGATTCTTTGTGGAAGCACCCTATATACTCAGCTTCCTTGTCATCTCTCAATATGTCTTTACAAAAATGAAGTGCTTAAAAAAAGAGAAGGTAAAGGGAACAATCCTAATCCAATAAGTAAGAGTCTAATATATAGATGAACTCCAAAAGTTGATGGTTTTACACAAATTGGCCAGACTCAGCATAAAAAAGCAATTTAATGAACTTATGACATTCTGCAATGTGTGACTCAACTGTACCATCTGGACTAATTCTTTTGTGGCATTAAATTAGTATTTCAAGCCAAGTTAGACTAGGAGTACAATTTTTTATGTTGTTTTTAAAAATCCATACTATTTGCATGCTTAAAATATTTGAGGATTAAATAAATATTAGTAATCTACATATTTGTTCCTATAATCATAGCATCAAACTTTCTCTTCTCTGGAGTTTTCAGGGAAAGTTTATCAGACAAATTTATTATGGGTTAAGCCTGACAGCTATCAATGCTGAAATATCAACATAACAGGAAGACACTATCAGAAATCAAGTCCAGTGGTGTGTTACACGATTGTTAAGTGCCATCTAAGTGCTAAAAGCTAAGGTGATTTAACTGGAAATAACACTTGTACTGCTCAAACAATGAACATATCTTTTGTATCGTCATTAGAAACAGGTTATGGGGGAGTTATGACAATCACATTTTCCTGAGAATGAGTGCTAGACTGGAAGAACTAGGTAGATTTGATTCTTATATTTTCATGTGAAAGAAGGTAAAATCATGACTGAAATGAATATAAAACAGAAATCCTTGGATATTGTACTTTCTTTTTTTCTTTTTTTCTTTTTTTCTGTATTTAGTATAGAGTCTACAGGTTCTCACTACACAGATTGGACTAATGATCCTCCTGTTTTCAGCCTCCCAACTGCTGGGATTACAAGTGCATGACCAAGCTCAATTGCCATCTCAGTGCACTCTGGGGGCTGGAATGGAATGGCAGGCTGGGGATCAAACCCCCATCTCTGCATCTAGAATACTGTTAATGAAACTTTTTTCTCTATTTTCTTTCTTCTTCTTTTATTTCAAATATTGAAGATTAGACCCAGGGTTTTCAACTTCATAAATATTTATATTATATTTTGATGTGTGATCTAAAAATATGTCATTTATTTATTTGTTTGTTTGTTTGTTTGTTTATTTATTGGTGGAACCGGGGATTGAATCAATCCCCTTGCACTTGCCAGAGAAGTTCTTATTCTACTGAGCCATCTCCCCGGGCCCCTTTAATTTATTTTTAAAAATGTATTGTTGTAATAGACTAATTGCTGCTAACCCTTCACAACATGCTCTCTCTTCCTTCAAGAGTATAAACTATTTTTCCTGACACCTTATGAAGCAGTTCTGGAAGACCTTTTTCTTGAACAACTTCAGTTGCACTGTCATAGTGGCCTCAATATTCTCAGTCAATGCAAAGTATTTCCCTTCCTTGGTCATTTTGATGAGGGACAGTCAGAACTTGCACAGTACTAGATCCAGCCAATAAGACAGATGTGGACACACCATAATATTATTAGGAGTCTGTCTTTGTGTTGGATGGCATTTGGCATCAGTATTCATTAGGTTCTTTATCATACATCATAAATACACAATGAAAGAGGATTTCCAGAGCTGCTTCAGAAAGTGACATTAACACTAAGTGTTTCAGAAGTTAGAGAAGAATTCTTAAGAGATTATTGCCAATGTGACTCTTACAGTAAATATCACATTCAATATGTGGTATTTATACATTCATAAAAAGAGGACTCTGATAAAATTGGACTTTCATAAAACATATTCCACATTTTAAAATCTAGAATGCTTGGCCGGGGAGATGGCTCAGTGGACTAAGTGCTTGCCCGGCAAGTCCAAGGCCCTGAGTTCAACCCCCGGTTCCACCANAAAAAAAAAAAAAAAAAAAATCTAGAATGCTTAATTTACTTACAGAAATGTGGGTTAATTTGTTCTAACTGAATATTGTGAATATTCTATCTCACATTTATTTGCAAAATTTATATGTCTCTCCTTTCAGATATATGCTTTTCCTTATTATTAGCTTTCTTGGTTTTAAGTTTATCATGAATTTACTTTCTAAAAATACAGTCTAACATTTTACATTTTGTTTGCCCATGAGGAAAAATTCTAGATGAGGTGCACACATTTATAAATGACAAGTTCAGAATTTTGATTGATTCTAGGTTCAGACAAGTAGTTACATTTTCTTCTGGCCAATAATATCTTTTTTTCATGAATGCAAATTTTAGAAATTAGCCAAAACCATATTTCTGGAAGGTAAATAGAACCGTGATCTAAGTGGCAGAAATGCAAGCAGTTGGTGAAAGATAGAGTTTCAGCCCAATGGAAGTCGAGGAATGGGCACCAGTGACCTATAATTTGTCATCTTTAGGGTAACAGAATGAAGTTTACTAGATGGGTACCAATGAGAGGCAGGCTCATTGCACAGCATAGAGTACTGTCATGATATTCCCCACTTAAAAAAATAAAAGAAGGGCCAGCAAGATAGCTCAGTGGGTTAAAACACCTGCTTAGCCAAGCTTAGCCAAGCGCAGGAACCACATTTCCATCCCTAGCACCACGTGCCGTGCCAGGCATGCCCCCAGGGTGGACTGAGCCAGCCGCAGTCTGGGCGTGATGGCGAGTCCTGTAACACCAGCGCTGGGGAAGCTGAAAGCAGGAGGATCACCAAGAGTCCAAGGTGTGTGGTGAGACCCTGTACCAAATACATTTTTTTAAAATAAATTTAAAAAAATAAGCCCCCCCCCAAAAATAAAACTATGCTGGAATTCATTGTTTGGGTCTTCAGTTTATCTAAATCTGCATTTTGAGAAACTGCTGTGGAAAGCAAATGAGCCCAATAACTGTTTTAAGAGAAGTGCCTTTGCGTTACTGAATAAAATTGTAAGATCCACAGTCTGGGGCTGAGACAGAAAGGCCGAATGATCTGCCAGGCACTGGATTAACACATGTTATGAGGTTTGAGTTTTGATTTATATATGTAAATTAAATATTTTGCATAATGCCAATATATCATTCTTTCAAAGTAACATACTAAACAAAGGAAATGTCACATAAGCACTGTTTAAACATATTATCTACTCCAGAACAAAGTGTACCTCATGTATTTGAAAGTATTATGTTATTACTTTGAATTACTTACAAATATTTTAAAGTACAAAATTCAGATAAATTGTTTGGGTTTGTAAGATTTCTATGTGTTTTATAAACTCAGCTTAACCAAATTCAGATCGTTAATATTAGGAATAGTCTATGCAAAGAGTGAATATTGGACAGAACTAGATTATTTTCATTATTTCAGGAAAATTAATTCTTACAGTATACATTAGATGGAAAAAGCAGCTTTGTTTCAGAAGTTATTAGAAACACAAATGCAAACTGAGTTAAGCTTTACTGTGTAATCTTCCCATTTATTAAATCTGTGATACTGTTTCTTTGATATTTTCCTTCAAATTGGTATGTTGGCATTTTTTTAAATTCATAATTTTTGAATTTAAACTTTTGAAGGTAGAAGAAACACTGCATGAGAAACAAAATATTTAAATTTTCTTGAAACTAAATTGAAAGCCCAACAAATCAATCCCAGCTTTGAGGAGGCTGAGTCAGGAGGATCACGATAAGTCTGAACTGTGTAGTGAGTCCCTATTCCAAATAAGTAAAGAAAACATTGGGGCCTGACAAATAGCTCAGTGGATGAAAGCACTTGCAAGCAGGTGCAGGGGCCAGGGATTCAATCTCTGGGTCTTGCTATGCCAGCCCTGCCTCTGGGACATGCTGAGAGGCCAATTGAGACTAGGTGTGCTGGCAGGTGCCTGTAATCCCAGCTCTTGGCAGGTTGTAAACAGGTGGATCACTATGAGTCCCGTGTAGACCCTGAACACCCTGTAGACTCTTCCCTAAAACACACCAGAAAAAGAAAGAAAGAAAAAAAAGAAAAAATATATATATATAGACCTGGAGAGCAAATGCCAATATCCAATTGTTTCCCCAATCTTACACTATATTTGTTAATCTGAGAAACAGATTTGACAATAAAAACAGACAATATAACAATCATTGTTAATTCGCTGTTTGTTTTTAAAATCTGTAACATATGTATTGTTGTATGTTACCCTGTTTCCGTCTTTTCTATTTGTTTTTGCTTCCATTTTTATTCTTCAAAATAAAATAAAATTGAATTTAAAAAAAGTAAAGAAGAAAACAGGCAAAGGTAAGATTTCTTGATAGCAAGCACTAATAATCAAGTATTTTTCCAATCTCACATATCTATTTCTGTTAATCTGGGCAACAGATTTGAGGATAAAAACAAATGATATAACAATTATTGTAAATTAACTATTTTTGTTTGGAAATTCTGTAACATACGTACTGTGATATGTTGTCCTAATTCTGTTTTTGTTTTCACCATTTGTTGTTGCTTTTGATTTCATTCTTCAAAATAAAACAAAATAAATATCTAAAAAAAGAAAAAAAAAGAATTTCAAAAATGAAAATCATATATAGGGGAGGGCAGGCCAAACATCTCAAGGGCCGGTCAAACAGCTCAGCAGACTAAAGTGCCTGTTTAGGCAGATGCAGGAACTGGCAGTTCAATCTCTGTGCTAGCTCCGCTCCCAGGGCTCATTGAAATGGGGATTGAGACTGCACATTGTGGGTCATGCCTGTAATTCCAGCACTTGGGAGGCTGGAAAAAGGAGAATCAGTATAAGTCTGATCTATGCACTGAGACCATGAAGACCCTGTACATCCTTTCCTAATACAAAAAAAGAAAGAAAGAAAGAGAAAAAGAAAGAAAGAAAGAAAGAAAGAAAGAAA
>NDGN011545538.1:0-11705 GCA_002564285.1 Tympanoctomys barrerae | reverse complement strand
TCTCTCTCTCTCTCTCTCTCTCTCTCTCTCTCTCTCTTTCTCTCTCTCTCTCTCCCCCCCCTTTGTGTCTGTCTGGTGAATAGGTGAAGGTATGATGGATCCAATACTCATCCCTTCATCCCTTTCTAGTAAAAGTACATATCTATAAATATTTTTCTGAAAACAAATTGGATAGTTTAAGATTCTTAAACTTGTTACATACATTGTAGAAGTCAAATCTCAGCCATATTTAGTGACATGTGACATGATAAACAGATTTAATGTACAAAGACTTACAATGTAGTATCACTTAGGGAAATTAAAAGAGAAGTTATACACTGTCTATAACTTAAATAAAAAGGCTGGAGTAGATTATAAGAAAATGCTTTGGAAAAATGTGTAAAAAGTATCAGTAAAAACCATCACGGAATGAGGTTTAAGAAAAAAACACAAGAAATAAGTGAGTGCTAAAAATAATTATGTATGTGCGTATGAAAAAATTTGGAAGCAAACAGTAATGCAAGCTAACTGACTTTTGTTGAAAATGGGTATCTGAGTACTGTTCTTGAATAAGAAACGAGAGCTCAGCCAAGTCAGGAGATGGCACTTAGTACACACTGAAGGTTCAAATTCACAGCACACCAGTTTCTACAAAGCCCTTCCCTTGGTACAAATATTCTTGATATGAGTAGGAAGAGAAGTATTAACATTCCTTGAGAGGAATGGCACTGGAAAGTGTGATCTATTAAAATAAAAGGTGTAATTCATCTTTGGGTGCTTTGTCTGCCGGTGTTTCATGCTTCTCTTCTGTAACCTCCTCCTCCCCATTGATCTTTGCATGTCGGGTTTGACTCATCAACCACAAAGCGCCAGGATCACAGAAAGGCAACTTCCCCATACCATGCAGAGTCACTCTGAGGAGAAGCGAAGTCTTTTCAACACGTTTGTAAGTTCAGTGGAGCTGAGTTCCTGCCTGCCTGGTTCCCTGCTAAAACACTTGCGGCGGACACAAGAAAGCATCCAGTTAATATCTGTTGAATGAATGAACAGATATTTCTTTACCAGATGAACGTCTAGAAAACAAATTCTCCATTGTTTAGTGCTCTTTCTGTAATAAGAGATGGGCTGTTTGTTTGTTTGTTTTGTTTCCTAGTACTGGTGATTGACTCTGAGGCCTTCTCTGTAAGTTATAATCCCAGCCTTCTTTTTCATTTTTAATTTTGAAATAGGATCTCACTGAGTTACTAAGTTGCCCAGGTTGGGCTCAGTTTTTGTGTTTTAACCTGCCAGAGTGATGGCATTACAGATTTGAACCACTATCCTTGGCCATTTTAATTTTTTTTTATAAGAAATACTCTTAATACCCTTCATGCTGACATCATAGGTTGTTATTAACATGTGCAAAATGTCTCACTTTGACATTAATACTATTTACCTTTTATCATAACTTAGAAGGTGTAGGACTTGTTGCTAAGTAGTTCACATTCATTGTCTCCCTGCCCAACCCGACCAATCAAGATTTCTGTTTCCAGAGTTTACTTTCAGTCCTAAGGACCAGAACTGAAACAGCAGAAGATGAAAGATGCTACTAGGTTTCCATCATATCACCAAGAAAGACTAAATAGTAATATAATCAGCAGGCAGGTAGCTCAACTTGGTGGGAAGCTCAAAAAGGTACACAATATCTTAGCTGGCTTGCTTGGCTTCATTTGAAGAGGAAGTAAGGAAGAATGGAATTCTTCAATCGGATGTCTTAATCCTGTTTCCTGAGAAGGCAAAGCCGTGGTGGTGGAAATGCTAGCTGTCTTTTTCTGCCTGCTGAAAACTCTAAAAGATATGAAACACAAAGGATAATAAACAGGATCAAGAATAATGAGGTAGATAAACTGTTATCTTTCTGATTTCAGATTTTTGGTAAACTTTCAATGCAAGAGATTTGTTATTGTAAGGTTAAAAGGAATAAGACATTAGTAAATGTAATGAGGATAAAAACAAAGATGAGACAACCTTCTGAATGGTTGTCACTTTGGAGCATTCATCTAGAAATATATAAACTTTGAACTTTACTTCAATAATGGACACCAAAAAAAATTTATTTATTTATTTATTTTGGTACTGAGAGTCAAACTCAAAACCTCACCCTTTCCAGGCAGGTCTGTGTAGTTGACCTATATCCTCAGCTCTAAAAATAAAATTGAAAGGATTATTTGCATCCTTAATATTTACTATTTAAGAAATATGGGAACTGATATAATCTCACAAATTCAATTCAAGACAAATATCAAAAGTGAAAACTGTAAGATGAATATTGGTCCTGATCAATATTCAGCCAGAGAATAGTGACAAAAATAACCCAAGGATTTCTGTAGATGCTGACATTTTCTGGCAGATCCCTATTTTTGTGAAAAGAGTTAATTTTACTATCCCAAGACAAGAAATGTCCCGAGTACATTTTTATTTCATGTTTAATCTTTTATTTATCTGGCACAGGGTCTCACTGTGCAGCCCAGAGTATTGGTCTGCAATGCTGGCGTTATAGGTTCTGGGGCCAGCAGAGATGTGGGACCAGGGATCAAACCCAAGTTTTTGTGCTTGCTACACAGGTGCTCAGGCCACTGAACTATCTCTCCAGCCGATTTTGAGTATATTTTAAACAAGATTAAACAGTATTCAAATTTGCCAGGCTCTTATTGATTGGGAAAAGTTATTGATTCTCAACTCTAGCTATACCTAAACATCCATTTTTTTCTGGGTCTTATCCCAGAGTAATTAATTCAGAATCTCTGGAAATCAATTTGTGCATCAGTTTTTTAAAAAAGATCCACAGGCAAATCTATTGTGCTCCCAGGGTTGAAGACCATTGATGTAGACAGCAGTGAAGGCTAAAGTTATAAATTTGATGAGAGTAAAAACCATGCATGATTTATTCAACACATAATAGATGCTCAATAAAGATGGAATTCATTGAGTAATATATGAATCATGTGGCATATTTATAATCAGGAAAGTATATCAGTGCTTCTCATTCTATAATACTAGCTTTCAAATAGCACACGCTGAGTGTCCCCTTGAATGTGCATTCAAATAATGAGATCTTCTAATCCATAATCCAGAGAAATGAAAGATCCTTTGAAATGGAGTGAATTTGAATGAGCCCACTTCTCTATACCTAAAGGAACCTGCTGCCTATCTTGTTATCAGTAGAAATGGTTCCTAAGCCTGTCACGGATGTAACACAGTGCTCAAATTCTGGTCTAAGAATGATCCATGCTTTCCTACATCTTTGGCAGTGAAATGTTTGTTGTATGATATATGTCCTATCAGAACTAGTATACCCATACATTTATATCTAAAAGAAAAATCAATGTGTACTAGAAAAATGTGAGAAAATCACTGATGTTTTCTATTGTATTTTATTTATCAAAAATGTCACTAAAACAACATTAATTTACTGCCCCAAGAGGGTTCTTTACTTACACCTTGAAAAACACATTAATAACAAGATAGTGCAAACAGAATAGCCAAGGTACAATAGCAATGTTCTCCCTGGGAAGAGAAAATGAGTTTTCAGGGATTACAACGAACTCATAGTTTGCACCTCATCACACTTGCCCAGATGGATATGTTGCTGCTTACTCTCTCTCTTCCACAGTGCATACATCTTCCTCACAAAGGCAGGACCCTCCTCCACCTCGCGCACTGTGCGGTAGCCAGTAACTGATAAGAACAGCACCTGGCTCATATTAGAATGTCAGTAACTGGCCCCTGAAGTGGCAGATGCATACAGGAATACATCCCTTCTGTAGTCATTCCTCCATCACAATAGGACTATACGCAACTTGCAATTCTTTTTCAATTGCTTTTATTTTAATACTAAGTCCTAGCTGTACAATTTTCATCCTCTTCAAGAGCCAGCTATATAATCATTAGTTTTAAAAGGATTATTAAAGATATCCATGACATACTCAAAGAAAAATACCATTGTGCTCTTAAAACTCACCTCGGGTTTTAAGAAATCATCCTGGCTTCAAAGTTTATGGCCCTGAAATGGAGATTAGCAAGAACTGGAAAGCCAGGGGGATAGATTTTATCTATGTCTGGAATAGTTACCTATTCAGAGTAAGTAGTAAATATATTGGAAAAAAAGCAGGCAGACCTTGGAAGTAGGGGAGCTATCAATTCAGAAGCCTGGGGATCTTTGGTGCTGAGCGCCAATGGGGCCGCCACGTTCTCGGAAGGTTCTGCCCAGTGAGGCGACTAGGAAAAGTAAAAATGATGAGTAATGGGCACATGATGGAGGACATGAAAAACTTCCTGGCAAGGGACTTGTGAACACAAATGTAACCCATGGAGAGAAAGAACAGAGGAAAGGGTGAGCACTTAGATTAGTAAGTATTTAACCATATGCATGCAGAACATAGCAGATTTATAAATCTATGTAAGCCCATTGTCATGAAGTTGAGTGGCTCCTATGTTTCAGCTTTAAGATTTGTCATACTTAGAGACACCTACACTCTACTGTCACACATAATAGGAGAACAGGAGAGAAAAGTAGATTGTTCACTTAATGTCTATTGAACTTTTGTCCTGTGCAAGCATGAATAGAATGGTCAACGAAGCATACAGAGTCCTCATCCTTGTGTCTATTCTAAGAGGGTATTTAGACACATAGATGATTACTTAATAATCAAGTAATATTATTGGTTACAGAGAGCCAGGGAGAGGTTGGCCAATAGTACTGTAAACTCTTGAGCTATCCACTAGAGCATATTTAAGGCATGTTGGACATTCTAGGTAGAGAGGACAATGTTCATAAATGTCTATGGCAATGGAAATATGTTATATTTGGGACAGTGTAGCTAGGATGTAGGTGTAAGGGCAACATTAGTAAGAAATAATAAGAGTCTGAACCACCTGGGAACATGAAGGATTTCTTAGTATATCTTAACAAAGGTAAAAAGCCACTTAAAGATTTGAGATAGAGTTCAGACAAGTGGCTATTGTGGGGCAGAATTTAATGATGATGTGTCTGTCTTCGGTTGGTCCTGGGGCAAGTGATGCTTCTCAGGTGTTGTGAGTCACTGAGTCTGATTCTGAGGAATGCTGTCCTGTTAGACAGAGCTTTAGTTCTGTTACTGAATGATCTTTCCAGTACATCCCCAAAGCCATCCAATTTACTGTCTGGAGAACTTCTCCAGCTCAGACCATTTCTCATGAGAGAATGATCTGAAAAGAAAAAAAGGCTTTGCCTGTCTATTACTACTGAAGAAAATGTTCTTAAGAGAGGCTCACCTTAATCTTGGGCATATAACTCATGCATTCCAATAATGATTTGGAATAAATCTGCTTAAATCCTCATAGTCTCTCCTTTTTAATCCTCAGTTCCTTCCTTATGGATCAAGCTTGGAATCGCATAAATCCTTTTACTTATTAAGAAAAACCCATAGCATCTTAAATTGAGAATGTAGTTCCACCTGTATCAATCCATGTACGTTGTAGTGAAATTTCAAAGCAAATGCAATTTCACTTTCCAGATGTGAAAAATGAGTGCCAGACCTTGAAACTCCTGCTTCTCCCCAAGCTCTGTCTTACCAGCTGGAATACACTTGCCTAGAGCTTTTTCAAAAATACTACTTTCAGGATTAGATGAAATACAATCATTCTATGAAGTATTGTGGGATTTTTATAACTTTTTTTGGAAAAGTTTAGGTGTCATAAGTGTGAACCTACTAAATACCAGACACATGTGGAAACTTCAGATACACTACCCATTTTGCCCTCAGAATTACTTCAGGTGATAGTATCCTTTAACTTCTCCATTTACAGATGAACAATCTAAGGCTCTGAAAGTCTTACTTTGGTCTAGGAATGTGACACAGTTGGACCCTAAAAATACAACTCAAAACCCCTCTTCTAATTTTGACCAAATACGTAATGCAATTGGAGTAATAACCTAGTGTGTGTACACACCACACCACTTTTTGACACTCTTAGCACTGAGTTAGTGACTTCATCTTAGAATTTGATCCTGCTGTGGCTTGTATAGAGATGTCCCCCCAAAACCTCATACAGTCATAAGTGAGGCCTTTTGGGGTGTTTGGATCTGGAGTGTGTGATGCTCGGATCAGAAAAGCGATGCTAGGATAAAGGATAAAATGTTGGGGTTGATTCATGGTGTAGTACAAGGACTAAGGCTGACTTGAATGCTCCCTACCCTGTAAAATATAAGGTATGGGAAGAGGGTCACTAATTGTCACTTGCTGCTTGCTAGTTTGGTGCCTTCTGGATACCATGAACTGTTTCTCCTCTGTGATGCCCTTCTGCCGTGTCACCCTACCTTGGAGCCAGCCAACTGTGGACTGAAACCTCTGCAAACTGTGAGCCAAATAAACCTTTCCTTCTTTAACTTTGTGTGTCAGATATTTTGTCTCAGCCATGAGAAAAGTAACCAAGATAAGCCCTATCTTTCTTTCCTATAATATGACCAAAAGGAACCAAAAGAATCCAACAACTGGGAAAAGAGATCTGTATCAGTGCAGGAACTCAGTGGTAGTACCACACTCAAGTGAGAAATTATATGGTAAACTTGAGGGAGCTAAGCAGAAGCAAATCTTCAGAAGCTGAGGAGGCCCCAGTGTGGATGTATTGTAGAGGAGAGGCACAGGTTGCAGGACAGCAGGCTCTCTCTCTTGGACCTTCCTGCTCTCTGGATCAATCCACAGTGGAGTCAGCTCAGCAGGCAGTGGCCACAGAAAAAGCCTTAGGGAGGTAGACTGCAGATTGAGAGGCAATTTAAGAGCAGCTGGATAGATATATTTTTTTCACTCAATCTGTGTTGCCACGAAGTAACAAAATGTTACCTGTAGCAAACATTTCAATCAGAACATGGATTCATTCAAAATAGAAACTTCTTAAGAAAGATAGATAGCCCATTCCTATGAAAGCAGCATACTTTTGCTCAATAGTGTTGGTATTGTACAAGGAAGTAACCATTGGTATTTGTGGTACAGAAAAAAAATATGGTGAGGTGTTTGCTGTTTTGATAAGAAGGCTCTTTGTTTCTGAACCTTGTTTTCTTCTAAATTCTACCTCTTTCACATCCTACAAGGTTCAGCTCAGAAACTGATTTTTGCATAAAAGCCATTTCTTAACTCACCTTCATTTTTAGTCTTCTTCAATGAAAAGTACCATCTCCGGGCTGGCCAGATACCTCAGCAGATTAAAGTATCTGCTTAGGCAGACACAGGAACTGGGGTTTGATGCCCAGCATGCCACACTGGCCTTGTCCACAGGATGTGTGGGGATTGAGACTGGGGATGGTGGCCTGCACATGTAACTCAAGTGCTTGGAAGGCTAAAAACTGGAGGATTACTATGAGTCTGATCTGTGTAGTGAGACCTTGTAGACCCTGTACTAATTTTTTTTTAGAGGTACTATTTCCCTTTTTTTTTTTTTTTGGTTGTTTGTTCATCTTCGTTATTTAATTTAAAAGTCATATTTGTATAGGGTGAAAAGCAGAAAAACTAACTGCTAAGAGGACATGGAAAGAGAATATTACTCTCTACCACCCGAACCTCTCAGTCTTTCCCACAGACATTTTTTGTTCATGTTTCCTTGAAATATCTTTCTAAAATCAGGGGCCTCTGACAGTAAATGGGTGTTCCATTTGCACATTTTTCTGCCTTTTCTCTCCTTCAACTCAGCATATGTATCTGGGATCTTATTATACATAAGACATTGTCTCAGTTACTTTTTCCTCAGTGCTGGGACAAAATGCCCACCACACAAAATTAAGGGAGGAAAGGCTTATTTAGCTTACAGTTTGTCGAGATTTCAGTCCATATTTGACTGGCTCTAGGGAAGAGTGGCCCATAGCAGAGGGCAGCAGTTCGTTCATGGTGTTAGAAAATAGCAAAGAGCAAAGGGAATTGCAGCTGTTGTGGCCTCTCTTCTTTCCTTATATTGTATTCAGGCTATCCGCCCCAGGAAAGGTGTAACAATCACACCCATAATCCCAAAATTGGATCATGAATTAATCACAAACTCTAGAAGCCGCCGCAGTGACTGCATGAGTCTTTGGGGGATACCTAAAGACAAACCATAACAGACATATAGACCCACTTCATCTATTTTCAGGGCTCTAGCATTACACCTCTCCCTTCTTTGCAATCTTCATGGTGAATCTACACTGCTTTTCTATTATATATCCATCCCCTTACTTGAGATCTACTTCCTTGCTGTATCTACATAGCCCTGTGGACTTTTCTTATTTCCCTAACTTTTCCTATGACAACTGAGGCTGTTATAATTATCTCTGTAGTCTATGGATCTATCTTTTCATTTGTATTAGTCTAATGTCTAGAAGTTGAATTTCTTGGATAGGCATATGTTTAACTTCTCTAAAAAGTTGCCAAAAACCATATCCTTAATTGTATCATTAAATTCTACCAGAAATGCATAAAAATTATTCAAATAATTCCTGGTACTGTCAGATTTTTAAAAGTTTAGTCATCTTAGTGTGTGTAAATGATATTCTGATTCTGTAATAGTCTTAATTTATATTTTATAATAATATTAATAACATTCATCTAACTTTCCTTTAATATTTGTTCTGGTCTTTTGTCCATTTCTTTTAAATATGTGTCCTTTTTTCTGTAAATGAGTTATCAAATATATGCCTTTGGAACATTTTCCCTTGTGTTGGCTTCTCTATTTAGTGAATATGGTCTTCTGACCAGTGGAAAATTTTAAACTGTGTAAGACATAATTATTTTTCTCCCTTAATTTTGGTGCTTTTTTATGTTCTGTGTAAGAATCTTCTGGATCCTCCAAGTGATATTGATATAGTTCTTCTTTCCTGTTTTCTTCTAGCACCTTTATATGTTGATGCTTTTACATTTAGATTTATGCTATTACTTGGGTTACCTGTTTGCTTCTTTAAAGCTCCTCTATTTGTCCAGCCACATTCTGAGGCTCTGGAACTTAGTAATTCAACTTAAAGATAGCAATTCAAGGAGGGACTCATTTCAGCCCCCAGCCGCACTCCCAGGTCCTTATTCCTTTTGTTCTTCCTTTGCAACCTTCTTTTGGGGATGAAGTATACATTTAGTATTTCATTTTATATTTGCTTTGTGTTTTCTTTGAAACAGGGTCTTGCTGTGTTCAGTCATCCTTGAACTTCCTTTGTAGGCCAGGCTATACTCAACCTCATGGTGATCCTCCTGCCGTGACCACAGTGCACTGGGACTGTAGGTATGTAGCACCACTCCTAGCTATATCCTTTGCTGAGTTCTTGGTTATACTATATTTTAGTGGTTTATTTAAAGATTAATATCTGGAGCTTGGCTTTTTCAAAGCTGCCTTCAAATCATATCCTATCACTGTGAACACACTTAATGTTACAATATGATGACCCCTATACTCCACCTTGATCTTGTGGTCTTATTTTGATATATTTTATGTCTATATCTATTATAAGCCCTGTAAATTGTTGCTGTTACTTTGGCTTTAAAAGTCGATCATTTTTTAAAGAAATTTCTAAAATGATATAAAAGTCAATAGTCTTTAAGAATTTATGTTGGTTTATGTAAAGGAACAGTTAATTCTTAATTGCTTGATCAATTTTGTATGCCTATACTAGGAATCTGAACAACTACTTTGAAGATCACAATATGCAATATAACAAGCATTGTTAAGTTCCTATCTTGTTTTGAAATTTTGTGTCATTTTTATTGTTTAGTATGTTCATTTAAAAAAGAAAAGGAAATTAAACTCCATATATGACATTAAAGGGTAACTAGCATTATAAAGAATAAAAATACACACACACATTTGTACATATCTTACCATTAACTAAAAACTGTGTACAAGCCACTGTCTCTTGATTTAGTAAGATGTTCTTCCATGTTTCTGGCCTCCATTTAACCAGGAGTCTCTAATCTCAGCAGCTAGAGCCACAGAGAAAAATGCTGAAAACAAACTAAATACCCTATGAAGGTCAAACCTTGGATCCCATGTAACATTAGACTTAGAAACCACTCTCATACAGACCAAGGATGCCATATTCCTCCTCTCACCAGAGCCACAGGAAGTCCTTTTCAAGGCCCAGAGGGGCTTATGCATACTGGAAGAGAAAAATTCTGTACCTCCAGAATTCAAGCAGCAAGTGAAGAACTATAAGAAGTCAGTGATAGGCTTTGGACACTCCTCTGTCATTCATCCTTTCAAAGCACAAAGGAAAATAGAAAAGGAGAATACAAAATGGGAAAATGCTTTGGGGACATAAGAATGTCATGGTGTACAAAGATGACTCAACTGGTCAGATGGGGATGATGAGGATGTGGAAAATGTTGAAGAGATACTTGGTTGTGTAGCTTTCAAGAATGCAGGTGAGAACAAGAGGTTTGGCAGATCCTCACTGTCCCCTGAGCAACTTGCATTCTGCCATGATGCAGTCATAATGCTTGGCATACACACACGAGAATGCACATGCACTGTGAAGAGTGTTTGCCTCTGGGCAAGGCACTGCAGCGCTTTGCAACTACATGGTCTCTTCTCTTTACACACTCCTGGGTGTTACCCTGGTGGTAGACCTCACAATCTGAACCGAGAATCCTCTTGAGGAGACTTCAAGGGTTTAAATATGCTACAAAGTTCAATAGCCTGAATGAAAAGTGAGTCACTAAATTTGAAAGGAGATGAAGTTATAAGTGCTTTATCTAAATTATTTCATATTCAGAATGCTTTGAGATTTGCCATATGCAAATGCACTTGTCAAGCAGAGGTACTGAGATGTTATCTTAAGTGAGGAGCTTCAATTTTGAATCAAACACCTCTCTAGCTAGAACAAGTCAAATGCAGTATTCACTATGATCTGTTAAATTTGACAGTTATTCACAGTTATATTTCCAAGTGTAGGTTGGTATCACTAACACTCTCAGTGAATTATGTTTAGGGAATTATGGCTATATGTACGTGTTTTCTGATGGTTAATATTTGATGTGAACATTGTCAAGCAATGATTGAAGTGAATTTTGATATCTCAGGATCTCCATGTCTATCATCATTAATTAGGAATTTTTAGTTGTAAAATAGAAAGAAAAAAATCTTTGAATCAAACAAAAAGTGGTGAAATGTAGCATTTCTTGCTTCAGGAAATTGAAATAGAGATATTTTTGTGTTGAAGCAAGGACTGATGTAGTAGTACATTTGTTATAGCTGGAGTCCAACTTTTATTTTGCTTTGTCTTAGTGTTGGCTTGATCCCTAGGCCCCACACATTGCCTCCTGCCTCATCCCCAGCTTTCATTACTCTCTCATTACTTTCTTACAAATGGCTGCTACTAGTAACAAACTCACAGCCTTGAGTCACAGTGTCCCAGGAATGAAAGTCCTGTATACATCCTCAGATGCTCTTTTTCTTACTGACTCGAATATACTCAGTTTCTCCTTCTGAAATCCTGGTTGTCATAGGCAGAGAGACCATGACTAGTTTAAATAAACCTGAGCCTGCTCATGGGACAAGAGGTTAGTCAACCGTACCAGAATCACAGGGTCAGAAAGAGAATGAGATGGTGCAAGAGAGGAAGGAAGGACTGAAGACACAGCCTGGCAGAGGGCTTAATATTATTGCCCAGATGTTGTGACCTAATATGCTCAAAGTTTATCACACTCAACTTTCCTTGTTTTGCAAACCTTCTCACAGAATTAATATCACCATTTAGGATT